>PVHY01004906.1:0-21283 GCA_004024945.1 Uropsilus gracilis
AGGACCCTAAACTAATGAAAATGGAACTACTATTCGACGCAATTGCTCTTTTGGGAATCTACTCAAAGGAGACCTCAATGTGGGTACAATGGGACACCTGTACTTGGATGTTTTTGGCAGCACTATTTATAATTGCAAGGACATGGAAGCAACCCAAATGTCCCAAAATAGATGAATGGATGAAAAAGATGTGATGTATATATACCACAATAAAATGTGGCTATATATATATATACAATAGAATACTACTCATGAATTAAAAATGACAAATTTAATGATTTTATGGTAACATGGATGTACCTAGAAGAAATCATATTAACAGAAACAAGTCAGAAAGAAAAACACAGAGACCAAATGGTTTCACTAATATATGGGACATAGGAAAAACAAACAAAAGGCCAGGAGGAAAAGTCAAAACAAGTTCACAACTTGTGGAGGGAGGTTTTGGGGGATTGGGTGAGGGAGGGAATGATCAGGGAGGGGAAAACCCTGGGAATCACAAAGATGTGAAATAATTATCTATATAATAAAGTATTTAATAAAAAAAGTTTTACTTCTAATTATAAAATACTGAAATGGAAACAGGAGCTATTTGCTACTAGGGTATTCTTACTTTTTCCTGAGTCAACTTAACTTTTCTAACCTATTAAATGAAGATGAGCCACCACAACTCTTCTAATAAATAGAGCAATTTCCCAGTATACACAGTCATGCTTACTAACATGGTTAACTTTATATTAAACAAAGCAGCTATACACTTGCCATGTAAAAACAAAAAGTGATACTTGCTATTGCTTTTTCTCGTTCTTCACTGCTTTTCTTCTTTTTTGCTCGTACCTAAAACATTAAAATATTTGTGGAGAACAGAAAACAGAATGTAATTTGCATTCAGATATGCTTTTACATTCCCTAACATATCATACACCTATAAAATTTACATGTAAAAAACCATTTTGACAATCAATACATACATAATAGCCACAAAATTTTAAATGCCTCATTATACCACAAACCTATTCCATCACAAAGAGGATTCAATGAAAAACATTCCAAGGGAAGAAAATTAAAATTTTAAATTCTTAGAATGCTTCCAATATATTCCCTTTCAGTTCCTGAAAAAATGGTGAAGAGTCCTGAAATATGAGATGAAGCTCTGAGTATTACCTCTGCTATATATTAACCTAAGTTTCATTATCTACAGATTAAGACAATATCTGCCATTCAAGGGAAAGTGCCTGGAATATAGTAGGTATCATCCATATTCTATGGTGTTGAATAAATGGAGCTATACATGATGTAGTCAGTATAAGCCAATTTATTAAAATTCAGTAAAGTGTTGTATTTAGAGTAAGTAAAAAGTTGCTAAGAATACATACCTAATTTTAACTCTAAATGTTAAGTACTCTATAGAGCACTCAGTAAATTATTTTTTTCCATTTATACTACTTTTTAAAATTAAGTAATTTATGCTATTCTTATCATAAATAATCACTGGGGGTGGTAGTAGCCATTTTGCATTCATATTTAGCCAGATCAAGACAGGGAAGCTGTCATGCAATGTCTATGACAGCTCTGAAACAACCTTTAAACATTTATGTAATGAACTCATTTATATAGATAGACCCTAAATTCATTGTAATATGAAAACAAAGTATTTTGCATAGGGTATTATGATATTAACAAATATCTCAGAAGTACTAACACCATACAAAATGAAGATGTTCATTTCATTTAATGCTTTATTGAGAACTGTTCACCATTTTGGAAAACACGTATGACCATGTTACTGTAAATTTTGAAGGGAATATACAACATAGCTGCTAACACTTGAATTTCATTTTCTCTCAAGATTCTATGTTTTCTGGTGTTACCACACTCAAGCATCTATGTATTGAAACATAATTATATAAAATTATGCATTACTTTCTTGTATTTTTTCTGTTTTAAGGCTATTAGTAAAAAAAAAACCTGTATACATTAACTATAAAATTCATTTACAGGAGCACTATAATATACTGCTACAAAATGAAGCAAAAGGTCCAAATTTTACAAACAGGGACACTAAACCCAGAAATACTTCACTCACTGAAAGATCTGTATGGATAACATAATCCTAACTCTCTCATTTTACAAATGGGAAAACTGAGATCACGTTAAACATTTTTGCTTCATCACCTTTCAAATTCCTAAAGAGTAGTCTAAAAAAAAAAAAGCCAAGGGAATGTTAGGTTTCAACAGAATACACTGCATGGCATCTTTGATATAATCAAAATGGTACTATAATTTAAAAAATATTTGAAGAGTGATAATAGACTGGAAAGATAAGTGGAAACATGATCATCTTCTGGAAAAACACAAAACTTGTGAAATGGAATAATTTCCATTGCTTCTTTATAGTACATACATATTGGAAAACTGAATAATCAAATATTTATTAAGCATTTTTTTCTAAATCATATTCAAAATCAAGTAATTCAACATTTTGAAGTATAGAAAATGAATTTAATATTATACTCACCTCCTCAATATAATCTGATTCTGACAAGGACTCAGATGACAAAGGCCTATCTTCAGGATACATCTTCCTTTTTTTGCTGAGTCCTTTAATGTCCTGTACGGAAGGGAATACACATATATCAATTCAAAAGATATAAACTTCACATAAATTTTATGCTTCTAAGTTCTACTTAACAATTCTTTTAGTTATCATAAGAATTACTTATTTTCATTTTAGAAATATTTAAAATTGCTGGCATTTACCAGAATACAGTCTTTAACTGCAATAATGTAATGCTTTTATATTTTACATCTATTTAGGTGCTAATAGCCTCCTTATTTTCTTTAATTCTATTATAAAATTTTAGAGTTGAAAGAAATCAACAGATGGTATCTGGGCCCCTTGTATTCTAGATCTTTTTCTACACAGGGTAGGATCAGACAGACCTAGTGCTACAGAGAAGAAAATCAAGACATAGTTATTTGTGAGGCTCTAAAAGGGTCTCTAGATAGTGGTTCCTTTTGTGCATAAAAAGTGCTAAATCACCTAAAATTTTTTCATTTTTAAGGATCTTTAGCAAGAAAATGCACAAGTTGGGAAAAAGATGGAAGGAGTACTTATGAAATTAAGTATAAATTTTAAGAAAAAATTTCAAAAATATCTGAAGCAAGCATGTTAAGACTTATTAAAGTTGCACAGTGGACAGGTTGGTCGTCATTTTATTATTTTCCATCTTCTATGTGTTATAGGTGCTTAAATTTTGTGTCTGCAAATAGTTTCATTATTGTGGTAAAAATGATAAATGTTTACTGTTAAGAATTCACCCAAATCCCAGCATAAGGGATTAAACATTAAGATTTTGGAAACATCTGTCTGTGTGTATATTTACAAGTTTACATAAATACTTGCTGTTTGGAACCCGCTCTTCTCACCCAATAATATCTTTCCATGCCAACTACATCGTCATTTATGGTCACCTTTGACATTCATTGAAAGTATATGCCACAATTTACTTAACCCATCTCCTTCTGGAGGGCAGGCATATGGGTTCTTTGCTATTAAAAACAAAGTTGAAATAGAGTGAAGGATATGTAAGTGCAAAATCTTTATCTAGTTAATAATGACTAAATCAAAGGCCAAAGTGGCCTTCACACAAGTGATTTTCTCACTCTCCCACCACCCACACAACTGCTTCTTTATTTCACTCATTTATAAATCACACTTTACCAAGAAGCCTCTTTATCAGGCTGTTTTTCCATCATACCAATCTCAGATTATCAAAATATAATTTATATTTTCTTTTATAATTGCCTAGACATATATTTAACCAATTTTTCTGTGAGGTATTCTGCTTTTTAATTACTGAAAATCACTAAATTTTTGTCTTCTGTGTTCCTGGCTTTTTACAGTCTATTAATATATTAAAAATAATCATATATAAAAACACTGTTCATGATTTATTTCTTTTTGTCTCTAAGAATTAGGTGGTTAAAGTTTCTGAGTTTTAAGGTATAGGCCTTTCTAACCTCAATATTATATCCATCTTTGTCTTTCTCTAGTTGTATTTTCATACATTTGAAACTTTATCTGGATTTGGTCTTAAGGAGTGCTTTATATTTTCCAAATAGCTAAGTGCACCTTTATCATATATCTGATTCTACAAATATTTATGTTGCTTGCACGCTGCACTATTCTACATTGTTCTAATCAGAGCATTAAAAAATGTCTCAACATTCTTAACATCTAGTAGGACAAGTCATAAACAGGAACATTTATTAAAACTGATGCACCTATGAATTGATTTGCCTAAATTTTTAATAAGTCTAGTTTACTTCTGACATTCTTTGTAATGATTATAAATGGGATATTTTCTTCCATTATATTTTCTTTCTTTCTTTTTTTTTTTTTTTGAGACTAGATCTCGCTGTTTTTGCCCGTGGAACCTCAGGCTCTCGGTTGCCCAGGGTACCCCAGACTCAAGCAATCCCCAGCCTCAGCTTCCCAGGTAGCTGGGATTACAGACGCGCACCACCACGCCCAGCTATCTTTTTGGAACTAGGTCTCGCTACGGGTCCCAGGCGGGACTCGAACCGCGATCCCTACCCGCCGCTTCATAGATTGAAGCTCACAGGCACGAGCCACCGTGCCGGCCTCCATTGTATTTTCTAACTGGATACTGCATGAAAAAATTTTTTTGACTAGGTCTTGCTATTTTTTCCCCATGGAACCGCAGGCTCACATTGCCCAGGGTACCAAGACTCAGCAATCCCCAGCCTTAGCTTCCCAGATAGCTGGGATTACAGGCATACACCACCATGCCCAGCTATTTTTTGGGACAAGGTCTCACTATGTTGCCCTGAGTCAAACTCGAACTGTGATCCCTAGCCCCAGCTGCTTCATAGGCTGAAGCTTACAGGCACACGCCACCATGCCCGGCTTAATGAACTTTTTTAAAATGAGGTTAAAAACAAGAATTGGCATATATGACCTCAAATGACAACTTTCATGTGATTATAACAGATATTCTAAGTAAGATTAAGAGCTGTCATATACCAAAAGATGTCAGTCATGTTAATAAGTTATATTCAAAATATATAACTCATACCAATCAGTAAGATCAAAAATAGAAAAATTGGCAAATATGAACAGGCAATTCATAGAATCAAATCTGAATGGTTAAAAGGCAGATGAGGAGTCTCAAATATCTCAACACATTAAATTGGCTAAAGGAAGTCTCACTGTGTTGACAAGTACGTATGTGGTACAAGGGTACTGTCATACACTACTAGTATGAATGCAAATCAATAGTAACACTTTGGTGAGCAAAATGTAGACAAGTTAAAATGTATAACCATCTGAAAACCTAGAAATTATAGTTCTAGGTATACCTTAGAAAGTTAACAATAATTTGTGGGAAAAAGAAAAAATAAGAATAAGTTATTGCAATTTTGTTTGCAGTACTCAAAGTGAAAGTAATCTAGAAGTCCACAAATAGGAGAATGGAGAAATAAATTGTGGCGAATAAAATGAAATTCTATTAAGTGAAAGAAACAAACTTTTGGTTTAAATAGAATACACATTATGTTATTTATGAATGTATGCTTATGTATAAATGTGGATGGGAAGGATACATTCTAATTTCACAAACACTGCCTCTAAGGAAAGAGTGTCTGGGTTTTTAATTATGTTTGTTTTAATGAAATAAGACCTGAAGCAAGTATGACAAATGTAATACAACTGTCAATTCTAGCTGGTAATATACTATACTATTTACTTATATTACACATGCTTGTATTACTCTGTACCTGATATTCTGAAGTTCTTTAAAATCACAATATAGTTGTTTTGCTATCTCATGTTTAAACATCACCAGTTTTTAGTTTCACACATTTTTTTAAAAACGTGAACATAACCACTTACTCTGTAATGACACTGAAAATTAGCAATTAATGCTGAATTATATTAACCCCATTAGGCAACTATTAAAATAATCCTATGGCTCCCAGCTAATGTGGTAAATTATATTAATAAATTCCTTATCTTTTAATTCTTGGAATTAACCCAACTTAGTCAAGTATGGTTTCTTTTCTTAGTATCTTAATTTTTATTTTCAAAAGGATATAAAACTACTACTGGTTGACATTCTGAGAGAAATGAAAACACATGTACACACAGAAAGAAACTGTAACACATGTTTACATGCATCATTACTCGTAGTAGTAAAAAAAAAAAAATGTAGCTATAACTTAAATGACCATCAATGGATAAATGGATAAACATATACAATGGAGTACTATTCATGCATAAAAATAAAACATTGATCTATGCTACCACTTGAATGAATCAAACATATTATACTATTAGAACCACAAAAGGTGACAAACTATATGGCTGCTTTTATATGATGTATTCAGAAAAGCAAATCCAGAGACAGAAATAGACCAGAGATTACCAGGAGATAGGGGGTGGGAAGGTAGGGAAAATGGAAATTTATTACTTAATGGGCACTGGTTCTTAAGGTGGTATTGAAAAGTATGAAAAAGTGATTAAACTAGAGGAGCTCCCTTACACAACATTGTGTACACACTAAATGTTACCCAATTACAATTTCAAGGTGATTAACATGTGTCAATTTCACCTTAATTTTTATAAATGCGAAACTAACCCCTGAAAAAAATATTCTCCTGCAGTTTTCTTTTATTAGCAATTGCTTTCTTAGGCTTTAAAAAAACTTTTTGTCAGAAAAAGCTTTTTAAGTGTAAATAATAATAGTTAGGGATAAATTTAGCATTAATTATAGATACATCATAAATTGAGATAAAACATCCACTTGGAGTAAAACAAAGTAAAAATTTTCAGCTTTACCTCCAATATACTCAATTTGAAACAAATCTCCATGCTTTAATTAAAAGGGCCATCTACAAAATGACTTTAAGAAACAAAGGAAATGCTTATCTGCCACTACTTTGAAATTTTATATATAACAATCCATTAATTCAAACTCTCTGCAGAAATATTGTTTATTTACCTTCAATAACAAATCCTGTAACAGAGTTCCTAAAATCAACACAAAATACTATAAAAGCAAAAATAAATAAACAAAAAAACCTCTTTAAGAAAGGAAAACTCATTGCTATTTTCTTGAAATAAATGAAGTGCTGCGTAACAGACTATCTTAAGACAATCTAAAGTTGTAATTACCTTTTCTCTCTCAGTTGCATCCTTTGACTTCTTTTTCCTTTTTAAACTATCCTGAACAACAAAAAAACATTTCAAGTGTAAAATATTTAACACTCAAAGGACAAAAATACTAAAAAAGGTGATTCTCTGACTAAAGGTTTACATCAGAATCAAAAATTTATTCTTGAAGAAATGTATGATGTGTATAAATGTACTTCTAAGAAAATAAGGTCTTTTCATTTGTTTGCTGTACAACTAATCTATTTACCATTGAAATACCAGTCTGTGACACACAATACAATCATATTATATGACAATTATAATAAATATTAAAGTAATGTGCTGCATACCTTAAACATACAGAAATTTTTTGTCAAATTTACCTGGGGGGAGAGGGGGTCAAGTGTGCCACAGAACAAGGCGAGAACCACCCAGCACTGAACTGTGAGTGCAAACAAAAGAACGACGCCTACAATGTCAATGAGGAGCTGTGAACAAAAACCTGGCACAGAGACGCTGTCAATAAGGGCACTGCACACCCTCTTTGCTCAGAGGAAAGAGGCTAGCCAAATGGCAGTGGCCCCCATGCAAAGCCCCAAAGGAGGAGACCAGGAGACCTACCATCAGCTGTTGGCTATCCCCATCGAGGAACTGCTCTACCAAAACATACGGCTGAGAATCATGGTCCCAAAGCCAAATACCCGAAAAATAATGTGAAGGAGCAACAAATTTTTGCAGAAAACAGTGGAGATGAGATCCACCAAGAAACAAGAAACAATCATACAAGCCAAAGGTGCTTGAATCTGCCTACCAAGGCAAAAGCAGTACAGGAAAGATAAACAGCACCAAGTCCCAAAAAAATCACACCTTCACTAAGGATGAGGAAATAGATCCAGAAAAGAAAAGAAAAGAAAAAAAAAGAAAAGAAAAGAAAAGAAAAGAAAAAAGACTAAAGGGCTAAACATGGACAAACAACAAAAAGAAAGGAGGTGAAGTGACCAGAGGGGGTGTGGTGTGGTGGGGTATTCCCATGGGGATCAGCAATTATACAATCATGTATTGTAAAAAATCCACAGTAGTAACAATAGTAATAACCTATCTCCACAAAGTAGGACAGCTATTTGACAGTGTTGTTCAGACGATCCAGTTACCATGTCAAGTGCTTTTAGAGGAGTGCCTAACACACACAGGCATTCAATAAATGTCAATTATGAAATAATCAGCCTGGCTCTTCTGCTTTAAAAGACAGAGAACCAACATTTACCAAATACTTTCTAAATGCCAGGCATTGTCAGAAGCGCTCACCAGGGCAAGGGGATATCTGCCACAAAACCAGAGAGTTGCTTTGTTCTCCTGGGAGCCTAGGACAGTGTGTGTCAAATTGCAGTCCATGGGCACTCCTGTATCAGAATCACAGAGGATACCTGTTACAAATGTAGACTTCTGAGCCTAATTAAGACTTACTAATTCAGAATCTGCAAACAGGGCCCAGGAATCTACATTTTTACTACAACCTGCAGTCTATTTCTTAGGACAACTAATGTTTGAGAACCAATTATATTCAACAGTTCTAGATAGTATAGAAAAGACATAGGAATACTGTACAGTCAAAAAGGATACTGGTCCATATATTAAAGATAATGATTCAATTTCCACTTCAAGTATGAGTTTTACAAACTTAAGCAAAAATTTCATCCTGAAGTATGACTTTTTTATCAAAAATGGGAACAGCAATGTCTGCCAGCTTATCATAAAGTTGCCATGGAAATGCTGACAAATGGAGATATAGATGTGAAAGTATTAAGAAAAAAAATAATGTATTAAGTACATTATTTAGGTAACACAAGACATCAAAATTTTAAAAAAGTACCCTATTTCTACGTTGAAAACAATTTAAAATAGTCAGAACTACAAATAATACTAATCAAATATCTTTACACAAAGTATTAGTTAACCCAAGTGTGCTTTACAGGTCTCACAGTTTTAACTCTACGCTAGAGCAATGTCTGTTCTTTATCTCTGCACTTAAGGATCACTTATCCTTTAAAATGTATGCAGGAAGTCAGTACGTTATATTAATTTAATTGTATTAAAAGGTATGAATCACCTAAAATGTCTCTTCAAAAACTGTGAACTATATATAGTTGCAACTAACTGAAAAATTTCATTATCAGTGGTGGTTCTGTAATTGTGTATGTATGTGTAAATTATACAAAAATTAAAACGCTAGTTTAAATAATTTTACCTTACTGTCTGATTCAGTTTCTGACATGGAGCTTTCAGAAGATTTATGTGGACGGTTCTTCTTTTTCTTTCTTCTTTTTCCTTGTTTCTTATCCTACATAAAACAATTATAGAAACATTTGTTTTCTGCTTCAAAAAGTAAAACTGATCTATTTTATATCTTAAAACCTTAACGAACAAAACTTAATCAGTTTGTAACTATGCTTTACTTAATAATGTAACTTATATTACTTGTTTAAAAAAATATTTTGTGTCATCTAGCATCTACTTAAATACCATTTCAGATTTTTCAAATTCATTTCTTATACTGGCCTTCCTAAATTAACAAGACACACTTAGGAATCTAAAATACATACCAGTATTTAAATGTCTAGTTACTTATTTGCACCAGTGCTTTTCATTATAGATAATAAAAACTAGAATTAAACATTACTATCATTTCACAATGGGCTTTATTATTTCATAAATCCTTACAGGTAAACCTTACCTCATCTTCAGAATCTGAAGAACTGCTGGAAGAATCAGAGCTTGATGAAGAAGAAGATGAATACTTGACCAAGCACAAAAAAATTAAAGCTTGTGAGATGCAGGAATTTTTTAGTAAGTCTCTCAAATACTTAAAGAAACCATCGAGTGCCTGAGAAACAATGTCATATTTCAAAAGACTCAAATATTAAAATGTTAAATGTCACATCCCTTTACTCTCACCCCCCTCCCACACCCCGAGGATCAACAAAGCCACAGCATTATTAGCCAACTTTACCTCTTTAACAGTTACTAGCAGAGATACTAAGTCATTAACAGCTTGGCACCATTTTTACACTAATAAAACAATCCTTCCTTCCTCCTCCCATTCAAATTACCAAAGAAACTACAGGGTCCTAGACTCATCCAGAGTAAGCACGGAGGTTACAGAAATTATTCTTACATTTTCTGTAGAAAATGGTTCTTTAATCTTACAGTCCCCTAAATGTAGAAACATGTAGAAAAATGGAAAACTTTTGCTCACCCTACCAGATTTCTTCTTTTCTTTTTTCTTTCTCTAAAAGCAAACACATGAACATACAAATCTAAATAACTTCGAGTTTTCAAATTTTTCTATTAATAGTACACAGTATTATTATGAAAACTGAGCGATTAAGAACAAAAGTAAACTAAAAGTTGTATTACCTGTCTTTTTTTGGAAGAGCTCTCACTTCCACTTAATAATTTTTCCCTATGTTTTTCTAGTTCTTTCTTCCAGTTCTGCAAAAAAGTTACAAACATCAGAAGCTATCTAGCTCCTTCCATACAGCTAATAAAGAGAGAGCTACTATTACTTCTCATCCTCTTTTATCTCCCATCCATTTCATCCTCTATTTACAGGTGGCAGACTCCTTTAACGTATCACCAAAGAACATCTACTAGATCTTTTCAAAGAGCTAGGAATGGGAGTTCTCCGCTGTACTGTAAGAGAAGTAAACTTTATTACCAAGGTTGAGAACTATTTTCATTTTAACAAAAACAGTTACAAGATGTTTAGATTCTCTCTCCAAACAGTACAAAAGAAATTGCTCTATAGGGTAGCTAACACACTGTGTATGTCTGTAATCAAAACAGCAAATAGCATCATAGAAATCCCTAGGTAATGTGGGGTATCAGGGTTGGGGAAGAAAAGAATTACCCAACATATGGAAAACCTAAGTTTTAAGTTATTAAAATATTAATCTCCCTCCATCATACATTTACATACAACCCTGTACTCAACATAACAATGGCACTTTTTTTTTCCAAGCAAATCCACCATCAATTTAATAAAACATATTCCAATAGAAATTTTGGAGCTGGGCACAGTGGCACATGCCTGTTAGTGGCAGCCTAAGAAGCCACAGTGGGGACCGGGAATCGCAGTTGAGTCCCACCTGGGGCAATGTAGTGAGATCTAGTTCCAAAAAAATAGCTGGATGTGGTGGCACGCGCCTGTGATCCCTGCTACCTGGGAAGCTGAGGCTGGGGACTGCTTGAGTCTGGTACTCTGGGCAATGTGAGCCTGAGGTTTCACAGGCAAAAACAGTGAGACCTAGTCTCAAAATCAAAAAAAAAAGGAAAGAATTTTTGGAAAACCCTGCAATGAATTGCTCTACACCCTGACTCCTGGGAGCTGGTCCTATTTCATCACTTTTCAATTTAAAAATTTTTTTCTTTTTACTTTTTTTTGCTGTTTACATATTTATGCTTACGTGTGTGTATACACATATATGTAAAATTACATTACATCACTGCATTTCCCAGGGCTCTCCACCCTCATCACCCATACAAAAACACTTCTTAACCTAAAAGCTATGCCCAAACTCCTGACTTATTTAAAAATGATTTCATTTTCCTCATTATAAAAATATATATATTTTAAAAGGTACTGCTTACAAACCTCATTCATTTTTTCTTCAAATTCAGCCAATGCTTTGGATCCTTTCTTTTTCTTCTCTAGTTGTTCTTTCACTTCTTCCCTTAAAAAACAGAACATATAAATAAATTTTCAAGCAATTCAAATTATAGATGGAGGCTTACAAACAAAAACTTTGTAATTTTTTGTAATACCCAAATAAACTCTCCCAGTCCAATATTGACACATTTCAAATTTCTTTGTTCATGTTGTTATACGTTTAACTATCATAAGGTTTATGAGATATTAGCATTTTCTCCTATGAACATAAATTATAAGAGCTAAGCCACTGAGCACTTAACATACGTTTTAATTACATTTCCCTTGTATCTTCACAATAATCCCATGAAAAAGAGGTAGTACCATAATTCTTTACTTAATGTCATAAAGGTGTTCTTAGAAACTGCGACTTTAATAAGAGAAATAACATATAACAGAACCAAGTCCTTGAATAACATTATTTCTTTCAAAATTTGCTAGGATTTCTTTTTTTTATCAACATAATGAGATGATGTTGAATGAAACACAAGATCTGTTGTACTACTATCCCCTTTTACAGACAAAGAAGTTGAAGTTTGGAGAAGGTAAGAAATCTGCCTATAATGCCACAAAGCTAGCAGTTTCAGTGTTAGGTGAGCTAAGGTATAATTGACTAAAATTACTATATCCTAGTATAAACTTCTATTCAATTTTATTTTATTATGTACTTCACATGATGTGAATAAAGGAGTCATTACAGCATGCTTGTTTATTTTCAGAAAGGCCTGTTTACAGAATTAGTCCTGGCTGGCATCGGGGACCTTGGACTTCAGGAGGTACCTTATCATTATTTCCTGAGAGATAGGTTCACTGTGCCTAATAAGTGCACAAATGTTACAGTTTGCAGTAATTCCTTCCTTGTGGAAGTTCAGAATTTTGACACATGATAGGCAAAGGCTGACCAATCCACAATAAAATCCCTTGGTACCCAAGTACCAAGTCTCTAGTGAACTCCTCTGACAGCATCCCATGTGTTATCCCAATTTAGAGCTAAGGGAATTAAGTGTGTTCTGTGTATCTTCACAGAAGAAGAAGTCTAAAAGTCTGTGCCTGGTTTCTCTGAGTCTTTACCCTATGTTCCTTTTAACTTTGCTATCTCTGGGTGGTATCCTCCCACTGTAATTAAGTGTATCATTACCAACAACTATCTGTAGAGAATTACCCAATCTGAGCAATATCTTGAGGCCCTCTGACACGTATGCAAATTTATTCACTCCAGCATTTCCCTTTGAAGTTTATTCCTTTTCTCCAATTTTAAAGAAAAATATAAACTATTTGGGATAATTTTGCGATGTGCTTCAACCGCACCCGAGAACACCCTGTGATGTGACATGGCTTACTTCCTATTTAGCTAAAAGAAAGGAGTCTATTTCATGTAAGCCTAATTCCCATCCACAGTTGCCCAGCTTTCAGGGGCACTTAGGAGAATTCTGAGACCAATAATTCCAAAGCCTGTCATATGTTACCACAGGAGTATGATACTCAACAATAAGAAAGACAGGCTACAAATACACAAGGTTAGTGGTATGATGCTTTATTTACAAAAGATCAGAAGTATTCGAGCAACTCCCCTACACCCAGAATAGTAATTTAAAACAAAAATTTTACAATGAGAGTCTACTTGGTTAGTCTACTTAGTTCACTACCCCTTCTATTCAAAGTCCAATGTCATCTAGATAAAACTAAAAATAAGAACTAATATCTTTTCTAACACCTAGTTTCACCTCAGTGAAGGGTGACATTATTCAAACTGATCAACTTAAATAGCTTACAACACTGCAAGGTTAAGATTCTCTTTCAAGGAGCAGGAAAATATTGATACAAAAGGGTTATTGGTAGTTTGGCTGGACTGAATAAAGAGCTCTAAAATGTCTGTTTTAAAAACTCATACATGTGTTTCACACATTCAAATGAAAATATGTCAAACAGTACTTAAACAAAAAGATATACAGCAACTATGTGGTGATCAATAAAAGTGAAAATAAGTTTCAAAAAGTTTGTGAAAAACCTTATAGAGAACTGATTTCACAAATACCAGGTAGGCCTTGGTCGATTCAGATAATCTTGGATGGTTGGCCCTGAAGACTGGATTGGACCCCTTGATCTGGCCATTGCAATTGGGTTCATATAGGCCTTGAGGAGAGAACAAAAATTAATTTCATTAAAATAGCCATTAAAGATGCAAATGTTCACTACTCATCAATTTTCATTATACATGTTTACTATGTCTAATTATGCATGAACAACATCACTATTTCATTACAGAAGGTAAATTTAACAAAATTAAATCATACAAGTTCAGGAGATAATTGCAATTTTATAAAAATATATTTTTACCAGGGTTTTAAGAAAAATAATAATGATATTTCTGCCTTACTTAAGAGGACTTCATAGTGCTTTTGTCTAAAGGCCAGTAACTGTAGGTGGTAACACTATACTCACTGGCAAAGAAAGTTGCAAGGTTAAGGAAGACTTAATTATATATACACTGGTTATTATACTGTATCTTCTATATCAGAAAATACAGTACCAGGACTGATAACAATTTTATTTGCAAATTAAAATCAGAAATTACACTCAGGCAACAAAGGAAAACATAGAACTCCATTAAAAGTTAAAGCTGTTTGTGCATTAAAGAATACTGAGTGAAAAAAATTCATAAGAGAAAATATTTGCAAATGATGTGTGATAAGGGATTTATATCCAGAATGCACAAAGAAATTCTACAACTTAACAAAAAACCTCAAACAATCCAATTAAAAAATGTGCAAAGGACTTACTTTTCTCTAAAAGACATATAAATGTCCAAAAAGGACATAAAACATTACTAGTTACCAAGGGAATGCAGAACAAAACTACAATGAGATGCCACCTCACACCCACTAGTATGGCTATTATCAAAAAAAGAAAATAACAAGCACTGTCAAGGATGTGGAGAGTGGAATCCTTACATATGGCTGATGGGAATGCTGAGTTGTATAAAGTTTGGTGGTTCCTCAAAAAATTAGAAGTAGAATTGCTGGATCATATGATAACTAACAAGAACTGAAAGCAGGAACCCAAGTAGATACTTAGATACCCCAGGTGCAAAGCAGCATTATTCACAATAACCCAAAAGGTGGAAACAACTTAAAAGTCCCTTTATAGGTAAATGGATAACAAAATGTAGTATATGCAACACAGAGTATTACTCAGCTTTAGAAAAGAATTTTTTTGGGGTAACAACTGTTTACATTGTTGTTTGTATTTTAGAGGAACAGGACCTCCTCCTTCTGAGAGTTACTACACCACAATAGCACCATCAAAGCACCTATAGTCCATTCCCAATACGCCAATGTGCTCCCTTCCCACTTTGTTCTCACCACCTCCCTATCTTTCCTCTTCCTCTGGCAGCCTCAGTTCTACAGTTATGTTTCTAGGGTTAGTCCTCTTCTTGGTTTCTCTATATTGACACTATTTTTATTTCACCTCCTAACTTAATTCACTTAGCATAATCTCCCCTCCCTTGTTCCATCAATGTTGTCACAAATGACAAGTTTTACCTTTTTTTTGGTAGCTCGATAATACTCCATGATATATATATATATATATATATATACACACACACATATACACACATATATCACATCTTCCTGATGCACTCATCTCTATTTGGGCACATAAATTGTTTCCATAGCTTGGCTGTTGTAAACAGTGCTGCAATGAACATGGAAGTGCATAAATTCCTTTGAATGGCTGTTTTTGCACTCTTTAGTTAGATATCTAGGAGAGGAACCGCTGGGTCATATAGCAATTCCATGTTTAATTTTGAGAAACTTTTCATGCTGTTTTCCACAGGGGGATCAATCTCTATCACCACTAATAGTGTAAGAGGGTTTTTCCCCCCTTCTATCTTCACCAGCACTTCTACTTCTGGTCTTTTTGATATAGGCCATACTCACAGGTATGAGGTGGTACTCTCATGGTGGTTTTGATTTGCATTTTCATGAGGATAAATGATGAGCATTTTTTCATGTGCTTGGTGGCCATTTGTATATCTTCTTTGGAAAAGTGTCTGTTTAGCTCTTATGCTGATTTTTTGCTTGGGTTGTTTTCTTTTTGTTGAGTTGCACAAGCTCTTTGTAGATCTTGGATATCAGCCCCTTGCTGGATGTATGGTATAGAATGAAACATACTACAATGTGGACGAACCCTAGAAACATGCTAAGTGAAAGAAGCCAGATACAAAAGGAACATATAATTCCACTTATAAGAGGTACCTACAATAAGCAAATTCATAAAGACAGAAAGTAAACAGGTTATCAGGGGCTAGAGGAAAAAGCAATTTTTTTTTTTGTTCTCACCCACCCCAGAAAAAGCAATTTGAAATCACTACTTCATAGGTATAGTGTTTTTGGTGTGAGATGATGAAAAAGTTCTGAAAATGCAGATTCATGCATTTTCGTTGTAAGTGCACTTAATGTTTCTGAACTAGACACTAAAAATAGTTAATAAGGTGACTATTTTAGCATGATAAAAAAACTGCAAAAAGTTAAAATTGGGTTCCTTGTATTATAATTACTATAGCAAAAATTTTAAGAGACACTTTTCCACAATACATTGAGGTAAAATACTTTTTACTATGCACAGGTTTCTTTGTGTCTGGCAAAAAGTGCATAGTTCTTTTATTAGAATTCACTTTGCTACAAATTAAAAATTGTGGTCTTTAATTCAGTCTCAACCTTTTTTTTTTTTTTTTTTTTTTTTTTTTTTTTTTTTTTTTTTTTTTTTTTTTTGAGACTAGGTCTCACTATTTTTTTTGCCTGTGGAACCGCAGGCTCACATTGCCTGGGGTACCACGGACTCAAGCAATCCCCAGCCTCAGCTTCCCAGGTAGCTGGGATTACAGGCGCGATGTTTTTTTGGAACTAGGTCTTGCTAGTTACCCCAGGCAGGACTTGAACCGCCATCACTGGCCCTGGTTGCAGCTTCCTAGGCGCCGCTTACAGGCATGCGCCACCATGCCCAGCCCCAGTCTCAACTTCTTGATCCTCATAATGAGTTTTCCAAATTTAATTCAGGTTAACAAATATTTATAAAGTGCCTTTTTTTTTTTTTGGACTGAAAAATGACATTAACAAGGTTGTTTTAAGGTCTTAAATCTAACACCTAACATTCCAAAAGAAGCAAAATCACACAATTATTTGTTGTATTTCATTTAAGGGAATCTGTTTAAACAAAAAAAAAAACATAACCCTAACATTCTCACCTTCATAATAAAACAACCGATATATACTTTAACTTTCAGATTTCTCTGGTAGAGTACATAATATAAAACCACTATAAACAACATGCTCAAGAATTATTCCTGTAATTGGATACTATCTAATTACTAGGGATGAAAAAGTTAAGCTGTTAATACAATTTTCTTTCAGGCAGGAATCAATGCCAGAGTCCCTAATGTTAGAGATGTTTATAACCAGGGCCAGCTGTGGATACCAAATGCAAATTAAAAGACAGAGATATATAGCAATAATTTTTATATCACCTGCCTTATTTGACTGCCTCTGCCAAGAATGACAATCAGTGTGGAAACATGAAAACCAAAGGAATCTTGGTTGGCTCAATTAATGACACTGACAATCCTAATAAGGAAATGATAAAATACTATGCACAAGTTATATTTGTTTTGAAAACAGCAGTATAACATCACCTCATTTCTTTGGTATCATGTGATAATTTTAGAAGCAATGATAAAATATTTTAAGGTTAAAATTTTTTCCCTCAAAAACTACAAATACATACAAGGATGTTCAAAACTATACTACTAAAATAGGGGAAATTGAAAAAATTCAAATACCAAATAGCCATAAAATTGATTTTATTAAACATAGTAAGGTAAATTCCAAAACAAAATACTATGTAGTCATTAAAAGGAAGGAGGTAGATAGACAGATACTGATACTGAAAGATAACCAAGATTTCTTATGAAAATAAACAAGTTGCCAAAACAAACAGAAAACATTATAAGCAGCTATAAAATTTTTAAAAATCTAGATATATGTATCAAAGTACATAGAGGAGGCATACATTTTCACTTTGCATACCAGTAAAAAAATGTGAATAACATTACCTTAATAAAAAGAAAAAAGGTAAACTCAAACAAATACTAATGGGAAAAAAATGAGAAAAATGCATGCAACAAACTAGACTGTCATCTTAATCCAGAGAGCTTTATGTAAAAAAAAAAAATATCACAAATAGTGCAGTGGAAATGTTTCATTCTAATTTCCAAAATATAACACATTGTGTTTAACAGCCCTCACGTTTCATAGCAAATTTTAAAAGTACATCAACAGTTTCATGTGTCTTAATGTCTACCTTGAAACTGCTTTCCCAACTACTTAACAACCTATCTTACTGTTTGTATTACCAAAAGCAAGAGTAAAGTAGTAAAATAGTATATAAACTGTATATGTAGTATAGTAGTACACATAATGTAGTAGAATACTAAAGTCACCTGCTTCAAACCAATTACAGACAACTTATGGTACAATATTGTGAGCTATTAATAAATAAAGCTTAATTTTTAAGCTTTAGACCATAATCATAGTCCTCAGTCTGCCTAAGTACACTGCAAATACCCCCTCATTTAGTTCATTGTAATAGCAACATACAAGTGTTATCTTATGAAAAGCAGGGTTCCATGCAAAATATTGGTATTATGCACTCAAAATCATTAAGCAGTAATGCTGCTTTTTACTATGCACATCAGAAAGGCTTTTAAAACAGTAACAAATATAAATAAGTTACAAAGGTAAAGCCCTTGCTAAGCACCAGTGAGAAAAATAGTGCTCCTAACATTAAGGGGGTAAGTGGTCAGGCACTAGTTGAAACAGAAAGTGTGCGATTTCTTGAACCATCTCATTATGATTAACTATTTTAAATACCATAACCTTATAAATCAAACATTCATATTCATATGTAACTAGATTCAGCTGCTGCATGAGTTTGGATAACAGAACACCATTTCTTTTTGAAACTCAGAATAGCAAATTTGGCTCATGGTAGAAAAAGCAAAACAGTAAAACCAAGGACAAAATGTGCAAAACTCACTTGTTACTTTGATTAGCCATCTTTATCTAGAGATTACATCTGTTTTAGAAAGCACAAAGTAACATGAAAGAACATGAAGGAAACTTCTAGAAAACAATGGGCACAATGGATGCCCAGTATGAGTTAGTGTTCATTAAACACACACACACACACACACACACACACACACACACACACACACACACACACACACACACACACTCCAGCAACAAAGGTTCAAGAAAGTGTACCATCAAGAATGAACCATAATGGAAAGGGAATTGGGGGGAAGGAGATGTGTTAATGTAGGTTCATCAATTGAAACATCAGTGTGCTCTTGGTGCCTGGTTTGGAAAACGGGGGCTGCAGCAGGGAATAAGAACTATCTGTACTTAATGCTCAATTCTGCCACGAACTTAAAACTTCTCCAAAAAATACAGTATTTTAAAATGCTTTTTTCCAACTGAAATTTAATAGTTTTACAGAAAACAAATCTGTCATCCTTAAAACTATGTATCAACAACATAAGGGGGAAGAGGATGCCAGTATTTTCAGAGACATTCCTTATTTAAAAAGCACAAACTAAACAGCAAATGACCCAAGTCCTGTCTCCTCCTCCATGCAATGAAGAAACTAATTTAGATAATACCCTTTCACGTTTTGATTCCCACAAACTTTTTGTTGAAACAATGTTACCAGAACAGTCTGTGCCACTACAGTATACTAAGCAATGAGCCCATAATTATCAAGATGCTCTGGTAAATGAAGCTAATTTGAAAAAAATTTTAAATGCTTTGAAAGGACGCTGCAAATCAACACTATTTCCCAGTAAAATGAAAATCTCAGGCCTCTGCATGAAACTGCACCCAAGGTCTGGAATTTCTACAAACTGCAGGCCCAAGGCATTAAAGAGCCAAGCACTCCCAAATACTTCAAAGCTAAGGCTATTCCAGCAGAAACCATTTCAGCTCTGACAACCGAAAAAAGCTGACATCCAGCCAGGAAAGGCGTAAAGAATATTCCTTAATCTTGTCATCAAAGTCCATCACAGTGGTTCCTAGACATCTTTGATGATGAAGACTACATAAAACTAAAACAAGCGTTTTAAAAATGGGAAGTTAGCATTTCATAAAACTCTCAGAAACCCGCAACCCCAAAGCAGTATTATCTCAAAATAAGAAGCCAGGTCATCAGATTTAGTGTACAATGAACGACATCCCTCTCCCCCAATCTGCTGCGGAGTGCTTAAAATCCTATCGGGGACAAGTTCCAGGAACTCCTAGGACTGCAGCCGAAGCTTATCACGAAACCCTCCCGTTTACCGCCCAAACAGCCCGATTTACAGCCCGGGCTTCCCAGACCAGCCCAGCGGCCGCGAGAGCGCCCGCGTCCCGTCGCCGCCGCCGCAAAAGCGCCGCTCCTGAGGGGACTGTCGTCCCCCCAGTTATGTCTGTACTTCTTGTATCTCATTCCCGAGAATCACTTCACGATAACCACCGGTCCGGCCATTTTGCCTTTATGGTTCCGACTATTGTCAATTTCAACACACAACAACGATTCTCTTTCACAGAGGACGAGCCCGAGGCTCAGGAGAGAAAAGCGACTTATTCTCGGGCGCCCAGCTCCCGAGGAAACAAACGGAACAGGCTGCTCGGAGCCCGATTCCTGGGGTCGGTCAGCCCAGACCCCTCAGTCCCTCACGGGGGCCGCGCGGCGCCGGGCAGCGCTCGGACGCGCCGGTCGAGCGCCTCCGCTCCTGCTCTCAAGACCGAGCCGCACGCGGGGTGCAGGGCTGGGCCGAGGGCTCCGCGCCCAATGAGTGCCCGCGAGGGGCGCGTCCCGGCGCTCCCCGGAGCTCAGCCGACAGGCTGGGGGCGCGCTCCTTGCCACACACCTTTTGGCTCCCCAACTGGGCAGCGCTGGCCCAAGCGCAGGAGGCAGGCGCCAAGGAGCCGGCCCGAGCGCCGAGGAGCCGGCCGAGCGCAGAGGGGCGGTGAAGAGGGGTGACAAGCGACACAAGCATGAAAGGGTCCGAAGGCGCCAACTGCGTGCGCGGCGCACACGTCCGGGCGGGCGGGGGGTGGCGCCGGGTCGCGGGGCTCGAGGTCCGAGCGCAGCCGCTGACCCTCAGGCCCGCCGAAAAGAACGGGCGACCCCGCTCTTCCTCCACCCGGCCCTGCGTCACCTCACTGTTCCCCCAGCCGGATACTCACCACCCGATTGTCCCGCTTCCCCATGGCGTGGGCCGAGCGCGGCCGCAGGCCGTAGGCGAGCAGGCCAGAGCAGCGGCCCAGGGGCCCGCCGGAGGTCCTGTGGCCGACTCCCCG
>PVHY01004906.1:21383-67399 GCA_004024945.1 Uropsilus gracilis
CCCCATCTCAGCAAATACCATTAGAAATAATTGAACATCATTTCGGATCCTGTTGGAACTCTTGGAAAATACCACAGTGATGACATGACTTAACACTTGTTACGTGCAAGAAACTCCTTAACTTTCTTTTCTTTTTTAGCTATCAGATGTTGTTTATTATACTCAATCCTTTATATTTAACATATAAACTATTAAGCATAGGACTGAGATTTTGGAACAGAAATAAATCCAAATTTTAGGCTATTCATCAGTAAATGTTTAATTCAAACATCTCTAACATTCAATTAAGTGTTAACATGATTACAGTTTAGATTAGAAGCCAAATCTTTTTTTCATATTTATTATTTAAATTTTATACAATTTATTTATATATATATTTCACATCATTGTAATCCCCGGGGTCACCCACCTCCTCCCCTCCCTGACCTCTCTAGCTGGTCCCCCCCGCCCCGTTGTGTACTTTCATTTGGTTGTCCATGTATTAGTGAAACCATTTGGTTTCTTCCTTAACTGTTATTTTCCTCCCTTTCTCATACCGCATTGCCCGTCAGATGCGCTCAACTTTATTCCTCTCTCAAACCTTTAACAGATACTCTTATTTTGAGACTAGGTCTCGCTATTTTTGCCCACGGAACCGCAGACTCACGTGGCCCGGGGTACCCCGGACTCAAGAAACCCCCAGCCTCAGCTTCCCAGGTAGCTGGGATTACAGGCGTGTGCCACCAGTTACCCAGCTATGTTTTGGGACTAGGTCTCGCAATGTGGCCTGAGCGGGACTCGAACCGCGATGACTAGCCCCAGCTGCTTCATAGGCTGAAGCTTACAGGCACGCGTCACCGTGCCTGGCTTAACAGATATCTTAAATACAGTCATTGGTGGTTCTACTCATCGACTTTGCTTTCTCGTTTTACATTTTCCTGTACATTGGATCTTCCAGCCTTTTATTCTTCTTGCCCTCCATTACCCCTAACTGAAGTTAGGTACTCTCCAGAGCAGGTTTCTCTGTAATTATAAATGAAGGGACGACTCTGTGAATATTAACATTTTTTTCATGGCTCATTTCATGGCTCATGGTGCCTTTTATATTCCATGAGTTATTTCCTGGAATATTACAGGTATTATTTCCATTACCTTTGGGAGAATTTAGTTCTTTTCCTTTTAGCTCCTTTTTACTTTCTCTGGCTTATTACACAGAGTACAGAGATTTAAAAAATGTACCAATGCCATGAGTCAACAGAAAGGTTTGTTTCCTGTAGATGTTTTCCTCTGGGCGGGGTATGGATTCCAGGGGAGGGCAAGAGAAATGAAAGATGACCAAGGTGGAGATAACGAAGCTATTGCAAGTTCATCTGTGTAGACGTCACAAAATGGGAGCAGTCCTGGGCATCTCAGGACACTCACAGTTGACAAGAATAAAGAGATGCTTTTCATATGCTCTCTATGTGCGATTTACTAATTACACATTCACTCTCCTAGGTATTACCCATATCACCTTTCAAATGCTCTAGGCATAACCAAGGGTTACCCTTCACTTTTCATGTGAGAAAAACTGAGGTTAAGAGAAGGAAAATAGTTTGCCCAAGTTCCCGTAGTAAGAATGTGAAGTTAGGGATTTGCGCACAGGTGGGACAAATTCAAAAGCATGTCGTCAATTTATACTATCACCTTACTTTTAAGAGGATGAGGGGGAATGAGAAGTGACATTACAAGGGGATAATAAAGGTAGGCAGACTTCTCACAGAACAGCTGACAGGAAGACATTTTAAACAGGGAGCAATGAAAGGAAATAACTCCCATTCTCCATGTATCCTCTCTTCTTAGGGATCAGATTAGATTTTTTTTTTGCTGCAACTAACAGACTTTTACGTAACTCCACAAGTTAAAAGAAAAATCAAAAGCTGGAGGCTGACTTTATTATAAGGATAAGGGGAGTTTCAGAGCCTAGGGAACATGAACCAGATTTACCAGATTCAATCTCTCCATTTCCTCTTTGCACATTCAATCCCCTAGGGATTCTTGGTGTACACAAGGAGTAATATGGCCCCCTGTGGCTCTGAATTTACAGGTAGCACTTTCAGACATTTGAGAGACTCATATTCTCTTTATCTCCTAACCCATGGAATATTCCATTTGTTCTGTTATGCGGAGGAAGATGGTATTTGCAGTAATGTGCCCTCCTGGGACCTATGCCCATCATATTCTTGCCCAAGAATTGTAAGCTGGACTGATACTCCAAAGAGCAAAATCAGAAGCAGACACCTAATTGACTGTTAATGGAATGTTCTCAGTGTAGCAGAGATAATGGAAAGATCTTCTGATACACTACTTTGAAGAAAGTGGCACAAACTGGCTTGTAGATGCCCATGTCTTGTGGTAACATGGATAGCTATGATTGACCTTTTCCCTTTTATTTTTATGCAGTAGTTGGTTTCTCCCATTAGATGTGGTCCCCAGGTTTCCTGCTACCTCATCACCTGTGAACTGTCACCATATTCCCTTGTGTTCCTCCCTTCCCTGTTTTGACCCTCCTTCCTCCCCCTCCCTTGCTGTGCCTCATATCTATGGCATGACTCACCTTTTAAAAATTATTGTTTTTAAAAATTCTTTACTTATATATGAATTTCACATCTCTGTGATCTCTGGGGTTCACCCCCCTCCTCCCTGACTGTTTCCACCCTGTCTCACCCCCCCCAGGTTGTGTACTTCAATTTGGTTGTTGACTGTTTTGACTTTTCTTCATGGGTTTTTACTTATCTTTCCCATGTCCCATATAGTAGTGAAATCATTTGGTTTCTGCTTTTTTCTTTTTGACTTGTTTCTGCTAATATGAATTCTTCTAAGTCCATCCATGTTATCATAAAATCGTCTAATTTGTCATTTTTAATTGATGAGTAATATTCCACTGTGTATATATACCACATCTTTTTCATCCAGTCATCTGTTTTGGGACATTTGGGTTGTTTCCATGTCCTTGCAATTATAAATAGTGCTGCAATAAACATCCAAGTACAGGTGTCCCTTTGTACCCACATTGAAGTCACCTTTGGGAAAATTCCCAGGAGAGCAATTGCTGGGTTAAATGGTAGTTTCATTTTCATTAATTTGAGGGCCTGCCATACAGCTTTCCATAGAGGTTGGACCAGTTTACATTCCCACCAGCAGTGTAAGAATGTCCCCTTCTCTCCACATTCTCGCCAGCACCTGTTTGTTGCCCATTCTTTGGATGTGGGCCATTTTTACTGGTGTAAGGTGGTATCTTATTGTGGTTTTGATTTGCATTTCCCTTATTGCTAGTGAGGTTGACCAATTCTTTATGAAAAATATGGAACACTTCACGAATTTGCGTGTCATCCTTACGTAGGGGCCATGCTAAACTTCTCTGTATCGTTCCAATTTTAGTATATGTGCTGCCGAAGTGAGCACATGACCTCTTAATGAACTGCAAACTTTCCATTTCTTAGTAATGATCAAATTCTTTTTTTTTGAGACTAGATCTTGCTACATTGCCCATGGTACCACCGACAAGCAATCCCCAACCTCAGCCTCCCAGGTAGCTGGAATTATAGGTGCGTGCCACCTGGCCCAGCTATTTTTTGAGACTAGGTTTCGCTATGTTGCTTGGGAAACCACAGACTCATGATGCCCAGGGCACCATGGATTCAAGCGATTCCCAGCCTCAGCCTCCCAGGTAGCTGGGATTAGGCACGTGCCACCGCACCCAGCTATATTTAGAGACTAGGTCTCGCTATGTTGCCCGGGATAGTCTCAAACCCACGGACTCAAGTGACTACTAGTCTCGGCCTCCCTTCTTAGGCTGGGATTAAAGACACACGCCACTGTGCCCAGCCCCAAGATTAAATTGACTCTCCATTTACATATATCTTTAAAATTTAGATGCAAGACAGAGCAGAATTCAAAGCAAATTAAGGAGTTTCCTAATGAGAGTTTCCACAGAATTCCAGAGATTATTTACAAACACCTGCTATTGAACACACAGAGGGGAATACATGTTATCAGGCAGTAACTATGGTCTTCTTGGGTTATAATGTAGTTGATTTGTCTGCTCTGCATCACGGTGAGAATTCTCAGAAATCGTCTTTCAAATTCTTCAAGGAGTGGTTCCCAACTCCTTCGTGATTCACCCCCTTACTCTTTACCTACCTACCTCCCCTTAATAATTTTTTATTTTGAACAGTTAAGTCATAGACTTGTGAATTTAACAGTTAAGTCATAGGTTGTGAATTTAATGTAGTGGATTTGCCAGTTGTATTTTCAAAGAGTGGAGGGAAAAAACGTGTGTATAAAGTAAAATTGAAGAGAACATTTGTGGGGCACATGACATCATCTTGTCAAACATAAATTCCCAAAATACAGGTGACTGCATGTATCGCACAGATAGATTATATTTCTTTTCATAGGCTATGAGCCAAAGAATCGAAAGCTAAAGCCTCAGCTGAGATCTGGTCAAGCTTCCTGACTTCTGCTCAGTTTCCTAAACACACGCCTCTGTACACATTGAGTATTACTCCTGGAAGGCCAATACCAACTTTTGTTTTGAGTCTACTAAGGCAGTAGCTGATGAAAGTCTTCGCTCAGGTTTTCAGCCATCATTTACCTTTTCTAATTTCAGTCTGTAAGTGTGGGTAGGAAAGCCCACCTTTGTGTTTTCAGTGGTCAGCATGAATGAGCGCTCACTCAATATCTGTTGCTCCAGCTCAACGAGCTGTATTTAGTCTTTTTTAAACATTTGCAACCCGAAAAGGACCTCTTAAGGCAAAAGTGTAAAACATATTTTGCTGAAACTTGCCATTTAATTATACATGGTAGTAAAATAAGAAGTCAGGATAGTAATTCATCTCCAAGGAAGCAGTTTAAAATTGCTGTCTTTATTACTTTTATTTGCTACCAATATTTTTATTTTAAGAAATACAAAAGGTATAACAAATATACAAACCATTTTTCTTTTTTTGCTTCAAATTTGCTTGTGCATAAGTGAAAACAATTGGACAGTGATATTTTAACATTGAGTCTTAAAAAACAATGAATTGTATAATCTGACAATAAATACCTCAATTTGCATTCTAGCACCCAGTAAAGACATCCAGTTTCCAAAGGATCATTGATCTGTAACCCTCTGAATTTTCTGACTTTACCTTTGCCATCCCAACAGTCACCATCAACAGTTTTGTCTCTCTAGGTCAACTTTAGCAAGACACGTGCTAAAACAGGTACCCCTGACCTCAGAAACCCTGGATAATAAAACATCCTTTACTTGAGCTACTTTTCAAAAGAGGTTTCTACTCATGGGGTATTTAATGTAAGCTTGGTGGTCCTTGGATTACATATTTCATATGACACAAACACCTGCTTTTCTGTTTTCCTTTTCAGGTGAGAAGAGTCTAGAATAACTGACCTGTATTTTCATCTACCGCCAGAGAGGGAAGCAAGATCATTTAGCTCAGGGTGCTATGCAGAGGGTAACTTGACAGATAAACCTGATCTTTTTCCTTTTTTAATTTTTACCTCAGGAGGGCTTCCTGTATGGAAGAGGGGGATGGCTGCTAGAGTGGGCTGGCCCCTCCCATTTGGTATCTCAGGACTGCAAGCCATTTTCCTTTGAGAGCTAAATCTGGATGTGCTATGGGAGAGCCACATTTCACCCACACTTTGGGAGAGCATGAGGCAAGTTACCCTGGTAAAGCTCATGGGCCAGAGTGGTAATGCTCTATCTTGTATATAGAGAAAGTGCAAAAGCAAGTATCTGTTAACATTGGTTAACATTTTTGCAAGACTGTTACAGGCCAGGAATTTCCTCACTGCTTCTTAGACCTGCTAAACTCAAACCGAAACCAGAGCTTTCTGTAGTCATGTAAGCAAACGGAATGAGAATAATTTTGCACCTTTAGGAAACATGCACCCTTATGTGTGTACCCTGATATTAAAATTACAGAATAAAGTACTAAAATTTCAAGTATGAAGAGATACAGTAAAAAAGTGGATGGACAGAAAACAGTTATCTGGAATGTGATTTTATATTCTGGGGTATTCTCTTGTACCATAGTCAAAACTGAATGTTTTGTAGGATGACTTGGTTTGAAAATCAAGATGCATATACAAAGATGCCAGAGGGCACTTGTGATTGGTGCTGTGAGGACACTCTGTGCCTATCAAGGACCTTCTCTTGATAACTGCGCCCAGTCAGCTGAAGGTCAAGTGAGGGTGTTGGCAAGCCTGAGGGGGCATATCCCTGATGCCTAAAGCATCTCCCATCATGTCCCTGACACCCAGAGAGCAGCCAAGGATGGAGAGCACCTCATGGACAGGCCAGGATGGGGGCAGGGGGAACTTCAGTGGGGGAGAGGAAGGGAGGCAGGGGCCGGGGGGCACTGGTGATTCTGGGCTGTATGCACACATGCACAATCTCTACATCTCCAGAACTGTGATCTCACATGCAGAAATCAACAAGTCAAATGTCCAAAATAAGGTTTTTTCTATGTTTAAGGTATTTTCTATTATAAGTAAAAAAATAACAAAAGAAGCATTCTAGGAATGACAGCCTTGCTGAAACCCAGAAGAAAGTTTTTACTAGGCCCTATGGGATGCAGAAACACTAACACATTTTACAGCGAAAACATGCTTTACACATCTAAGAAACGATAAACTCACGAAACCCTCTAGCTCTATTCTGCACTCTACTGCAACCAATGCTGTGGTTTTCTCAACACACACTGCTCTTCTAGACCAAACACTTGCCATTTCACCTTCAGATCAAAATGGAAAATACCAGAAATACAAATTTTTGAGATCTGGGGATGAAGTCCCACTGTTGACCATTGTACATGTAATCTTGGTTTTTATTCCTAGATTGGATTGCTTCTGTACGAAACCAACTTCTTGAAGCACAGAAAATTGGACTTGTCCATCTGACTTTGCCAACTGGATGCCTCAAGGCACAAGCTGACAGTTCTGCTTCTACAGAAAACTCTCACACTGCTTTCCTTCTGACACTATGCGTTCCCACTACTGTACCTACCAGGGCACTAACTCCTGGGGGAAGCATCTTCTCAAGGTCAGACAACAGGGAACTCTGTCCAGGTGCCTGTCTCAGTCTGTCTTGTACCCCAGTGGTCATCTAGCAGAGTTCAACTTTAGGCAGTATCTGATGCTTTTCTATGTGCATTTTTTTTTTTTTTGCGCTTTATCTTCACACTATACTACAAGGATATCTGACAAGAGTAATTAACAAAGTTCTTTGATCTAATTGTTACATACTGAAAAAAGACCTAGACACAAAAACACTACACTATATCTACAGTGTAACTTATCTTAAACTAATAATGTTAAAATGCATGCAGCTTACTTGGGGGCTTAGTCTAGTTTCTTCTTTCTTTAGTCTATCAACACCAGACTAATGAACACTAAAATGCAAGTCCTAATGTGGTCTGTCTTCAGTTATACTTTTACAGGACTAGTGTGGTTCAGAAATAAATAATATACACGAATAAAAATAATTTATGTAAATGTAGAACTTGTAATAGAAGTTCCTCACCTTGTAAGTGCTGATCCTACGGGTAGTTGATTCATACCATATACTAACATATTACTGGTCATAGGAAAATAAGTGAACACAAAGTGAGGAACTATAATATTATTGAGTACATTGTTGCAAAAACAGGACCAAATGACAAGATCTATAATGCACTTAGTGAGTTTAAGAAATGCATTTTTGCTGGAATCTTTTTCATATTCAGAGACTTCATGGTCGATTTCAGAATTGCTGTTGATCACAGGAATATTTTTAGCAAACACGGTTGCATTTCATAAAACATAAATTTAGGAACTTTCAAGTAAGGGTACAAAGGGTATTTTCAGGATCATAACCTAAGCACATCAATGTAATTGGGCTAGAGACCACAGAGAACTGGAAATCGAATAGCGTGGCTCTGTTTATTCATTTGTGCTAAGGATATTGTTCCTGGTAGCAAAATGTAGTTTTGTACCCCCTTTAAGAAAACCTACGTTTAACAATCCAAACTCCTAAAGTAGAAAAGGGGTTGATTGATGAAACAATTCCCATAAGCAGGAAAAATTCCCTACCTTATGAGATAATTTGCTTACTAAACTTCACTTGAATTAAAAAAAGGAGAAAGCAGAAAGTAAAGAATTAGGAGCTTTTGCCAACTGAGGAAGAAGCAGAAAATTTCAAACCCACCTTTTTCCAGGCATCATTTTTTTGCTGTCATCTATGTAGAATGATAGAAAATAAAAAAATAAAAAAATCTTTGCTGTAATTATACATCTTAAAAAAAAAAAAAAAAGCTGAGCTTAGAGCTTGAGACGCATGCTAGACAGCTTCCCGAGAGGCATCTCTGACACCCGAACACAAGGTGTTGTACGTCTTTACGCGCAGATGACATCGTCTGCTTCTCAAGACATCGTACTTCCCGAGACTGCAGAGCAGTTGTCTCTGGGGCAGCAGCAGGGCGCGCGGACCGCGGACCGCGCCCGCTGGGTCGGCGCGTAGTCGCCGGCACCCGGCGGCGGGTCCCAGCCAGCGCCACCCACGCGCGCTCGCCCGCCGGGGGGCGGGGTGCGCCCCCTGCGTTTCGGTAGGTTTGGGTACCGGCTGAGTTCTGACTGGGCCGCAGATAGCAAAGAGGGAGAGTTCAGCCTTCACTTCGGGCATTAGGCTTTGAGGCAGAAGAGCGAGCTGACACAGCTCAGGAGCTCTGGCCGGCCCTGTGCGCGCGGTCTGGGAGGGAGCAGGACCGGGCACGGCGCGGCCCTCTCGGGGCGACAGCAGAGAGGGCGCGTTGGACTTGTGCTACGCAGAACAGATCGCCTCGGTGGGCTGTGCTAAGAGGTCTCTGAAAACACTGTCATTGTCTTTCTCCTACATTGCAGCGATATCGAGCAAAGTGGCTCTTAACATTCTAATACCCTGTAAATAATAGATGCTATTAAACCAGGACAGTAAGTATATACGAAGGAGCCAAAACACGCCAACATGGAAGCGACGCCTTACATACAGACCTGTTATTAGTCATTTTTTTAAATTAGAATTTCCTGTTTACGCTTACTGTAAAAACAAACATGATCAGATCTTTTGGCATTACAGAGCTGCTTCAGCTTATCTGTTCTTTAGGGAAAAAAAAAGTTTTGTCTTAATTACTGGTTATTTTGCTTATCTGATTTTTACATTAGAATTTAAAATTTTAATCAGTATATCAAGGCCACTGTGGCAGGGAGTTTGAAAGCAGCAGACAGGTAACATGGGTTGGAAATTTAGACTCTTAACAAGCCTATCCTGTTCACAGATGGCTGTTGCGTTCTTGGTGCTTAGAAAAGTGAGGTAATGTGGTACCTCAAAAAAAGTTTGTTAAATAAATCACTCACTAGGCTTTTTCATGCACTAAAATGAAGATGGTTGTTATCCATTCACAAGAACGTGCAATCTTTCAGAAACTGGCTAACAACTAAAATTAATCACAGAGAATTATGAAGGCTATTACTCATTTTGAAAAACATGTGCTAGGTAAAAATTAAATATGTGCAGAAAAGTCGTTAGAATGAAGTCTTTTGAAGAACCTCTTTAGTTTTGCTCAGATTCCCCCCACCCTCCAAAAAAAAGTGCCACCTTGTGGAACATACTGGACAATACAAGAAACCCCATCTCTTAGGATGACTGAATTTAAAGACTTTCTAAGAAAAATCACCTCCCTTTCCTAACCACATTAATTTCAAATTGTTGTAACAGTATTTAGAGACTTGAAAAACCTGTATCTGCAGGTGGTTCTTTTTTCTTGAAGGCCATAATGCCAGTATTAAAGAAAAATGTACGTTGATGGAAGTCCATTCATTTATCTAAACTAACTCCCCACTAATGCTAAGAAACAGAAAACACGTTGAAAAACTTTCATATTAAAAACGCGCAATGGAGGAAAAACATTTTAAAAACCAGACCCCTTTTTTCTGCATTTGTTTACAATGATCAGAAGAAGAAAAGGCCAAAGAAGCATTGTTGGTTTATTTTTGAAAAAAGTACAACTTAGAAATGCTTGAGATATAGGTAGGTAACAAAAACCAGGTTGAAAGCTGCATTGATAAGGAATGAAAATGTTACTTCCTTATGCTTTGGAAGAAAATATATTACTAATTATCTGATAATGTATACTGTCTGACAGGAAAGTTTTTTCATTGTGTAACTACCTTCCTAATTATGTATCTGAATGTATTTAAATGCACATGATAATTTGGGTTTCACAGATCTTCAAAATTTCTGGTGGTACAGGGAACACATGTCTTTTCAAAAGTTTATTTATTTTTTTTTTTACAATGAGTATTCCTGGGCTTGCATAACAAGGTTAGCTTCAAGTGGCTGCTTCTTTCCATGCAATGAGGAAGGAATTAGTTTGCTCGGTTCAACCCTTGAAAATTTAATTGATTTGTCTGCAAGTACTTTTCTGTAAAATTTGTTTTTGATGGTATATCATCCATAGTTGTCAGTAACCCTATTAATTCTTGTGATATATTTGCTAATAAAATATGCTTTCTTCAAAATACATGATTTTGAAAATATACCCTTTGGATACCTTCATTTTCTCCAGAATCTCCTTTATTCATTGTATTCTGTTTTAAGAATAAAATTTAAAGACTGAAAAATCTTGTAACATTCCAGTTTCAATTTTATTTAGTAAAGAGTTTTAGGTGTCACATGTAAAACATGTATTCTAAAAAAAATTCTACCAATAGCTAAGCATCTAAATTTTTACATTTCCTTTCCAATAGTTTCTGTCTTAACATAAGTAATTACGGTGGATTGTTAACTTTTAACATTATTCTTCGTTAGACTCAACCATGCAGATAAGGCCTGCCATTTTGGAAAATATGGGACACCTCATGTGCTTATTATAAAATAAATAAAGTTGTCACTTTAAAAAAGAAGCAATTCTTTGAAGGATTTTAATGCCTATAATAGCTTACATGATTCAATTTTCATAACAGAATGAGAAGTGTCATAACTAACTGATAGGTACCAGTTTTCAAAGAAGCAGCTTTAATTAAAAACTCAATTTAAATACATAATTTATGATTCAAAATATTTAGTATTATTTAAAATTTTTCTCATCAAGATGGAGTGTACCACCTTTTGGAGTCAAACTAGAAATTCCTCTAATGAAAAGAACATGTCTTAAGGTCTAACATCCCATGCACCCTGACATTTTTATTCTTACCAAAAACCAAAAGACTGAGATTCTATTCTTAGGTGAGTATTTTGAACTATTTTTAGTAAGTCACCTGGGGCTACAAGAAAAGCCTGCTGATTCAGCTTATGTTTCCTGAGAAAATCATGGGAATACAGGGGGCTGAAATGGCCCAGTGCTTTTACTTCCTAAACAGGTTCCTGGCTTCTTTCACTTCAAAGGAGAGACAAAGTGGGAGGGTGCAGATGTTGGTTTGTCATAAGCACTAGGCAATTGTATTTTAAAGGTTCTAAGTTAGGTCTGTACTACCCTTTGTCATATACCCTATGATTGCTTACATAGACAGGTTTTTTCTTTTACTTATTTTAAATACAGGTTGTTACTATCCCACTCTGTCCAACACACCCCATGGAGTATCATATAGGCACTATCAGCACATTCTCATCCTAGTAAGAAATTCAAATGTGAATTCAAATCTATTGCTGTATCTCTAGTGCCGTAAGCTGTATGGTCAGTATGACCTGGGGCAGTATGACCATATGAGCTAATAATCATCTAGTTTTTGGCAAAGAAGCCTGAGGCCATATGCCACAGAAGAACAAGCCATATTCAGCAAGTGCATATTCTGTATGCTTCCAAATGCCCCAGGGACATGGGTGATTGTATGGGGTCCAGATTCGTAAGGGGTGATATTTAAGACAAAAAATGAGAATAATCAATCAAGTGCAACAACTACACCACAGAAGAGCTGGGGACTGAGTTCAAATTCAGAAGCTGAGATGCCCTCATTTTGCTTCTCAGGGTGTAATCTGCCAAGTATTTATTTCCAGAATGTTTGTCCTTTATAAAATGATACTGGGAAATGAAATAAAGGCATATGGTAGAAATAAAAAATTGAGCTCTCTACTTTTTTGAAATTCTACAGAATGCTGAAAAATTCCAGTTTAGAACAGTTGTACTTTTCTTGAATGAACTTATGAAAAACTTTTGCAAAAATAAAAACTGAAGTCAAATTCACTATAACCATAGGTACTAGATAAAAGGCTCATGATGAATCAGTGCAGTGAGTTGTAAAATTCAATTCCTAGACCCCAGCAAATAGGTCTGTACATACTAACTCTTGATCAAAGGGAAGACAGAATTCACTTGCGGAAATCACAAGTCCACCTTACACTGAATGCTCTGGATTCATTATATCTCAAGCATTTGCAGTGATGACAAAACATAATCAATGTGGTCATAAAGAAAGAAGTATAAAATGTTCTTACGGCCCATCTTCTCATTCATCTCTTGCTTTAGTGAAGTTTTCCTGCTCTTGAAGTTACTGAATTAGAACGATGCTAAATGATGACACATTTAGAAAAGAATGGTTCCCCAAAAGCTCTCAAGGAGAAAAAAGTCTATGTTTTTCTCTTGTTAAGATACTTGTATACAAATATTAAAGTGTGAAGAGTTCAGGACAATACATAAATATAAAACACCACCTGGAACATTTTCTACTGAGTGAAGTAATGTTCATTCTTTGAAACCCTAACTCTAGAAGTGCTGTTAGGGGTGTATGCACTTAAAACATGAGCCAGAAAGTCAAGGTAGCAAAGTCTTCCAAAAGAGATGTCATCTCTGTGTTTTCTGGTTACCAGAGCCCACTAAGCAATGACCACATATAAGGCAGAGATGGCATGGAACAGAAAATATTGTAGAGAAAAGGCAAAAGGAAAAAATAAAGCTGTTCACAATGCCCCGGTCAGGGAGGCTCTGGGGAGCAGGGGTGTGCACAAGGCACTAGAACAAGCACAGCCTGGTAGATACAGTAAAGGACACCTCCTCAGATACTGCACTGAGGATCTACTCTTTAAGAAGCAATACACTACGTAACAGTTTAAAGCAGTCTATGTGCTGGTGATGGAGAAGAACCAGTCTTCCACTCACTGCCTAGGCAACAAACAGTGAACATCAGGTAGGAAGATCACATTAGACCGAGCACATACTGGGCCTTCCTGGGACTTCAGAGTTGGAGTCATAAACAAACTCTAATCTGAACATAACTAGGAAAGGTTCGTGGAAGGAAAGAAAGCAGGAGGTGCATGGGAGCAGCTCAAGCTATTTAATGGTAATGGCAGCAATGTATGTTACAAGCACTGGCAGGGAGAATTGATGGATACTTTGCAAACAAGGCAGTGCATGGTAGAAAAAGTACAGTGTCATAAATGGGGAAAACATAAATGGCATTCCAGGCTCTGGTCAGAGAGAACTAATCTCCAAGTCAAAGCAGAAAACAGTTTCCGACAAATTCCTAAAATCAAAACCAAAAACAACGAAAACCAAAGAGGAGATAAATCTCAAACAAGGAAATAAAGTTTTTCTCTATTTTTTTGATTATTTTTGCCTATTTGAGGTATACTCCCTAAATCTATAGCAACTAATAAAAAGCTTATAAGGTATTTTTCAAAAGGAACAATAAAGCATATTATATGGAATAAAACTGACAACGAGTAAATTCAGCTTTTTGAAGACTAAATAGAATGTATGCTTTTAAAAAACAGGTTTGTGAAAAGACACTAGAATCATTTTTTCTTTGTTGGTTTGTAGAAACTTCATCCAGATCACGAATCTTTTACTGCTAGTAAATTTACTGTGTTTGGCCAGGAAAGAAATGCTGAGGACATAGGCTCAACTTTCTAATTTGAGAAGCTCATTCTGTTGAATCACTTTTAGTCAACAGATGCCTGTTATTTATCGGTCACTTTGAGTCCTTATAATTCAATTATTTTTGTTGTTTACAGACAGTAACACTTTAAGATATCAAGATACACACACACACACACTCTCTCAACCTCTCTCTCTCTCTCTCTCTCTCTCTCTCACACACACACACACACTCTCTCTCTCTCTCTCTTTCTCTCTCTCTTAAAAGTACCAAGTCAGGCTCTGGCAGCTGTAGAGAGATTACATCACAACTCAGCTGAGCCTGGATTGCTCACTCCACACTGGCAGCATTCAAGGTTAGAAAAATGAAATGGCAGCACAATTGGTCAGCAGCTTCTGTTCTTCTGGAATTTTTCCAGGTTCTTGAAACAAACAAACAGACAGACAAACAAATGAACATAAAGCTGCAATCACTCTTGCATTGATTTCAAAGAGTAAACTAGGCGGTTTCCGTGGAGAAGCAGAGCCCTTGGAGAAGAGCCGTGGAGAAGATGGCAGCTGGAGGTCTCCAGCCAGCGATTCACCACAGCTCTGAAGGGCTTACTCGGGGGGGGGGGACCCATCAGCCACCAAGAGGGTTCTCTGGATGATCGGCTCATGGCAGCGGCTGGAATCTCAGGCTGTATTCATCTCTGAGCTGTTCTGGCTGGGTGGCAGATGGGAATCCAGGTTCTCCTTGAACCTCTCCAGGTCATGGAAGTAAGGGTGAGACAGGGCACCATAGGCAGATATTCTTTTGGCTGGATTAAATGTCAAGCACTTCTGTGATAAAGAAAAAACAACTGGTTGACATAAAACACGTCCATTTAAGTAATGTTGAGTTATACATCTATTCTCTGCTGTGGATTGTGTCTGTGACAAGAATGAGCATTTATTTTAAGGAATACTAAATAAAAAGTAGGTGCTACTTTAATGTATAAACTGTCCCCTAGGGAAAGGTAAGCCCTTTTGGGTTTCCTGGACTGCTACTACCCAGGATTTCTTTCTGAACTACCCAGCCCCTTTTGAAAGATATTATGATTTTTGTAGCATATGTTCAACTTCATTTAGGTAGTGATTTTTTTTTCAGTGCTAGCAAACTTAGTGCTCTAGTTACCATCTTCACTCTAACTTTTATTTTTTTATCCTATCCCAAGGTTTGCCAAGACACAGACAATGAAGGAGATGGTCTTATTTGTGTATAATAGTAACTACTGAACAGGATGTTCTGTAGAGGGGTCATCAGGGTTAAAAACCTAATAAATCATTCTAGTAAACATGCATTCTACTGCAGGACTGCACCATCCACAAGGATGTCTTCCTTTGAATCCAAATTAAGGTGTCCCATGGGTTAGAGGCAGTTCTGTGGGTCAATCAAATTTACTTTTAGTCATTAGATTCTATTCCAGCTCAAGTACAGGTTCTTGCATGTAAGCAGCTCTAGGTTCAAGGTAAGTGGTTTGGTCCCTTGATGGGGTTACTGAGGTAGGTTCAAGGAGGAAGGTCTGCTTTTGGAGTAGCAATCTCCATTCCCAAATTGGTGACATGTAGTAGTTTTCTCTAATCTCAGTTCCATTACCACTCCCATGCTCTCCTCTCATGCCCCGCCTCCCCCACCATAAAACAATACATGTAACAAAAGGACAAAGAGCAGCCTACCATTCCAAAGAGCCCACAAACTGTAGATCAGTTGATGTATGAAGTTCTACATTCTTACCATTCTTGTGATGCATAGTCTACTAAAGTGAGTCAGGTACCTGGAAAATGTCTATAAATTTCAATCTTCTCTTTAATCAAAGGATCTAACACTATTAAGGTGACAGAACTGTTCCACTGAATCTAAGTTTCTGCCTTTAAAAAGCTAGATTGTGATTGGATAAGGACCCCTGTGATACTAAACTAGAAAAACATGTACAAACAGAAAATCTCACATATAATGTCACCTCTAAGGCCACACAGAATTCTAACTAATCTGGGACTTTCTACCACCCCTCACCATGCTAGTGGTCCTGCAGTGTTTTCTACAAATCAAAGAGATAAGGAGCAAGTAGAAGGAGCTTGTTTGTAGACTGGGTCACCTATCTCCAATATCAATAAACATTCAGCTTTAAATGGCTGAATGACTGAAGGATAGGACAGCAGGGCTAAATTCTTGAGTTTGAGTTTTTTTCTTCAGACTCCAAGGTGGAGAAAATCTGGTAGTGGCAGTAGAAAAGGAGGTCCAAGTTTAACCTCCAGGTCAGTGGAAAGGAAAAAAAAAGTTAAGGGAATATAACGTACAGGACACACATCCTCAGAGGGATCTGAGATCTGGGAGGGAAACCTGTCTCTTCAGCTATACTGATGATCCATAACTGGAAAGAAGGTGGAGAGGAGAAATCCTCAGCCTAACATAAGAACTGTGTGAAACTCAAGTTAGAAGACTTAATGCATCATACCCAATAGAAGTATTGTTAGACAAGATGGTAAAGTCCTATTATTGTATTTTTTCATTAAAGAGTTGGCTATCTTGATAATTAATTAAAAGACCTTGTGTAATAATGTTGTTTCTGCAAGAAAATCTCAATGATTTGCAACTAATGACTTATGAAATAAGCTTTTGGATTGGCAACTGAGTAGAGGCTATCACCACAGATAGGATCACTTTCCAGCACTTACTCTCTTCCCTCCTGTTCTCCCCCTACAGGAGGTGTATTCTTTCCTCTGTCAAAGTTGGTTCTGGCTATGGGGTTTTGCTTAGGTCAATAGGATGTGAACACAACCTGGTCACCTTTATGCAGAGGCCTTTAGGGGCACTTTCGCTTCTGCTTGCCCATGGGGAAACATCCACTTTCTACTGTGAGAAAGACACAGTGGTGAAGCTCTAGTATGAGACAAATAAGACCTGTACTTGCTCCACGGCTGAAGCAGAGCTGCCCTAGATGACCCACAGCACTTCTCCCCCAATCTGCAGACCCATCACCAGCAAGACAGATTCAGAGGTTGTATGCTAACCAGATTATTTTGGGTGGTTTTACTTCAAATACTTCAAAAGTGGTGCCAGTACACTTCTCTTTGCCCCATCCCCTGCTGCCAAAGTACCTCAGGTACTGAAAGCAGTTGGATAGCAGAAGCTGTAAAACCTGTTTCAGGAAAAGCATTGCGAATAAGTATGCAGTCTTCTAAGTTAATCATGTTGAATGGGACTAAATTAAGTTTGTAAAGATGTCTAGGTTTCGGTGCTAAAAATAATTCCTTCCCTGAAGTGTCTTCTTACTGTTACACTAGTTATAAATGTAGGCATTTCTTACACTAGTTATAAATGTAGGCATTTCTAAATATCAGTGTATCTTAGTCACAGATATATAACTGAAGCACTGATATAAAAGTAACCATTTTTCAGATTAAAATAACAGATAACTCAAAAGTGTTAAACTTTTAAATACCAACTCAGTTTCTTAAGTGAAACAACTTTCCAAAACACATTTGACTTTTCTTCCTTAGTAAATAAATTTAGCATAGGCACAGGTATTACTGGGATTTCAGCTACCCACCCTATATTAAATGGCTCATCTCTTTATGGCTTGTGTCCCTCAACACAAAACAGAACTTCTGAGGCAGTGCTTCCCCTAGACCTGAGGTCACTGGAGCTGCTTCTTTATTCTCCTTTACTTTACTTTATCTAGTCTCTGTTCCCACTCCTCTGAGATAGCTAAAGTTCTGATCATCAAGCTAAGTTAACCTTAAGGAAAGCAGTCAGTACAACTGAAAAGAAGCAGTGAGGTGGAGAAAAGGCATTCATGGCAGAGAAAAGCAGAGTTACTAAGAGAAGGTGATGCATAGGACAGAGACAGACAACTTACACTTTGGATGGCTTTCCATTTCTAGGCCACATGAGACATTCTACCAGGCCCCTTTCCTTAAGGTAGTACAAACAGATGTCTGTTATTGGAAACCAAGCAGTTTCCCAAGTAGTAAAAATGTTAGCCAGTGTGTGCATGTGTGTGTGTATACAGAAAACTTTTGTTTAAGTGAATATTTTCTCTTCTAAGTCATTTATTTTAAAGGATGTGGGCCAATGTCCTTAGTATCTTAGAAATAAACAGTGTAGCAGGAATACAGCTCTGCTGATTTGCAATAGGCAGTGGAGGGAACCTTTGTCTAAGTGTGAAAACATCAGCCACCATTGGTTGAAGACATTGTGAAGCTTGTCACCTGCAAAGCCATGGTTCTGCAAGCACCAGTCAGTGGCTGTGTCACTTAGAGCTGGAGCCTGATGTTTCCATGAAGACCTGTAGACTCTTAGGCCTACATTTGAAACTCAGATTACACTGACAGAATGGGAACACCAGCTACTCAGGGTCTAGGGGCAATTTCCTGCTGGAGATCAGAGATTGTTAATTCTTAGGTAAAGGGTACACATTATACACTGGGTTCCAGACATGAAGAGTAGCCAAAAAGTATATTCCTTAACCTGTTCTGGCCTTCAAGCAAAGGGAACTATGTACAAGGTAGAGTATTATGAGCTTCAGTCTCAAACTGAGTACAGAGGCCCTTGATTTCAGTGTACATATTTTATATTTGTATTTATTAAATAAATTGGAAACTAGAAGGACAGCAGGACAGCTATAAAATCTCGTCCCAAAGATATACCTATTGAAAAAAAAGTGTATTACAATAACAAATTGTTCAAGTTACACAACACTGTAAATAAGTAAGGAAAATATGCAATGTTATGCTGTTGATGAGGAAAACAAACAAACACAATTTCCAGCTGGAGTCACCATCCATGTGGAATTTATACATTCTCCCCATGTTTACATGGATTTTCTCTAGTACTTCGGTTTCCACCAACATTCCAAAAAGGAGAATGTTGGGGTCACTGGTGTGTCTGAACTGTCCCAGCCTGAGTGAATGTGGGTGTTGGTGCTGCACCCTACATGGAAGGGCTTCCTATCCTGGGATGGTTCCTGCCTTGTGCCCTGGGCTGCTAGGACAAGCTCAGGGTACCCAGAGTCCTGAACTAAATGGCTTGGGAATGAGGGAAAAATATCAATTATTATTTAACATTAGAAGTTTGGGGATCTTCATTTAGAAGTTTGTTAATGCTTTGTGAGTTAAGTTGGAACTTTATTCTTATTGTTTAGACTTCTCTTTATTGAAAGTCTTGTTCTCCAAGACCCGGTTTACGATATTGAGACTCACTTTGCTCTCTTCTTGAGAAGCATGTGTTTAGAGGACCTGAGTGGCTTCGAAGGCTGCATTCAAACGACAGTGGATGGTGGGCTGAGCATATGGATGAGACACTGCCTTTTAGATATTTGTCACTGGTCAAAGGTATGGAAATGAAATCTAGGGAGGTTGTAGTAGCCTCTGGCCCTTGTGGTCACAGGATGCGGATCTGATGCTTGTGTATGCTCAGTGTGGGCAGGGTAAATGTCTCTATCAGCACAAGTGCGTGGCACATCAACTTACCAGAAGCAAGTCTTTGCCTAGGTCATCAATATCTGCCACAAAGTTCTCAATTGGTTGAGGAGATTTGGAATGGAAAGCCTGTCTGGGCAGGGCAACATCCCTAGGCCAGTCCTCTTCTCCTGGAAGCCCAATCACACTACAAAAGAACCACATGTGAACACAGCGTGAGTGGTGATGCTGAAGTGGTTTCCCTACCAAATTCTAGAGCAAGGAAAAGTCTAAGGCACAAGCACGGGGGACACAGGGGTGCTGGAGTCCCCTGCTTGTATCATGGGTAGGACTCTCCCTTCTCTGTCTTACTGACATACTTTGGCCATGGGGTGGTCGGTAATCTAAGATGCCAACTGTAAGATTCAATGGAAAAGTGAGAGACTACTCTGGAAGTAGAGTCTAAATCTAAGAGAAAAACAGAAAAATCTCAAGAAGTCCTAACAAAGTAGGACTGAGATATTCAAAAGAGATTCCCAAGGATATAAATTTCCTTTAAGCTGTGTACTTTCCATGTTCTGTTCAAACACTCCCATACTGACATGTTTTTATATAGTCACATAATACAATTTGTTAACCCATAAATTTGGTTGCATTTTTGGTTAAAGGCTCATTCTCCAATTAGTAACCACATACATTAGAATCAGGCAAAAAAAATTAAGAAGTTAAAAAAAAAAAGGTATGTGCTATGCAAGTATAATTTTATAACAATATCAAATTAAATACTTATATGTTAACTTAAGTTAATTTGTATTTTTTTATGCTATATAAGTATTTTATGGTATTCCAAGGTGAACAAACAATACATAAAAATAAAAACAATATTATTTGTTTCTCCAGAACATCATTCAGGATCAGAAATGTAGAGAACGAAATGATTAATGTTCCATTGTTATGAGGATTAGCAATAATTTATAGAAAGTGCATAATACAGTGCCTGACACAGTAGTAACATTTTTACAGTTACACAAGATGAGCTCAGTAAGAATTCAGTTTTCCTTATTGCTAAAAGAGAAATATGTTATTAATTCAATAATTATTACTAAAAGAGAAATATGTTATTAATTCAAAACACAAAGGAAATGGATCATTAACACATTAAAAACAACTGCTTGAGTCCTATTATTGTGTAACTTTTTATATAATTTTTATTTTATATAATTATTCAAATACCAGTATCCAAGATATTATTTTAACTACAGTTGGAAATGAAGCTGGCTTTCATTAGTTTTCCCTGGTCTGCACTAAGGATTAAGGTTCAGTAGGTGGGTGTTTCCCTGAATAATATAGTTGCAGCTTTCAGGAAGATATGGTGGTAAATGTCACATGATCACCTCCCCCTTGCCTCAGCAGAGCCTAGGTCAGAGACCTCACTCGGGCAGAGCAGACTGGTTTGTCATACCTGTACTGGTCACAGGGTATCTGAGGGGAGAGAGGGGGGAGATTCTATTCCTGTCAACTGGGTATGTAGGGAGTCATGTCACTGAGGCAGGTAAGACAGACTGGAAAACTTATTTACTGGATAGATGAATAAAAATGACAACTTCACACAATATACAAATTTGCCTAATTGAAAGATCTAGAGTAAGAGCAATCTAGGAAAAAAATGTCACTATTAGCTGTAAAAGGAAATAAATGTGTATGTGCTTAGCTAGAGTAGACAAGCAGAGAAATAAAGAAAGTGGCTTATTAAAAAATTTAAAATTCTTTCATTTATTTTTATTTTTAACCACATTTATACCAATATTTTCACATATTAACAACTCTTAGTAATAATTTAAAATCTTTTTATTTACAGCTTTGAATATTTCTATGTTGAGTTAAATCTTGCAATTTGGATAGCTAAATGCCAAAAATCTTCAGAGAAAGTGCTTCTGTATGTATATGTATTTGGGGGCAACATTTTAGACATATATATTAACCATTCACATAATAAATTTATATAACTTTAAAGAATTCTAAATCTATCACCTGTTCTAATTCTGTAGTGACTTCTTAAGACATGTAGGTCAGGTATTAATACTCCCATTTTATAGATGAGAAAACTGAGGAGGATGAATGAAGTTAAGCTGCCAAAATCACAAGATGAGCTCAGTAAGAATTCAGTTTTCCTTATTGCAAATACAAAAATTTGTTTCCATTTTATTATGATTCTACTCATAAAAATGCTCTAGAATGTCACAGGCTAAAAGAATTCTGGGTCAAAGTATGTTCTGTAAAAGTATAAATCTTTCTAAACACAGGAACATCTTTTTCTCTTTGGAGAATGTGAATATGGCTTCCCTTGGAAAAAATTTCAGCTTAATATCAACTAATATTTAGTTTAAAATTCAATATGAACTTTTATGGCCCATATGAGTGCTGTGACATTCAAATGGGTTTGCAATAAATTTCAATATTTGGACAGCTGACATTTGTACTGGAAAGACTGACGTCACAAAACCTGTACTTGTGATGTGACACTAGAGTGCAGCATTGTCCCTTTTCTCTAAGCCAAAGGAGTACTTTTATTTAGTGGAAACAGACCATCATTTCAATGAAACAATGCCAGAAACCAAGACACAAAATCTCAAGGCACAAAACATACAGAACTTCCTGGTTTCTTTTCTGGGGGCGGTCTAGAAATTCAGGTCTTTTCCGGATGTGGACTCAGCTTTCCCTCTGGAAGCAAGTCAAACATGCCTGTCAACTGTTCTTTCTTGTCTACCTCACGGGCTCTCTGTACTAAGGGCACTAACAACTTCCGCAGTATCACAGATGCCAGTGTGGGAGCAGACAGAAAGCCAAGGTGGTGTCAGCAGGAAAAGCAGGTGAAGGACTTTAGGGTCTGGCAAACTGGTTTCAGTAAAGGCTGTTTTCCTTGAAAAGAGGGGCCATTGATATGTTTGACTTTCACATTTCCCTATTCAAGAGCACATGCATACAAAATACATCAACAGTGATGAGGAAGGAGAAATGGGAATGGGAGTTCATCATTCAGTAATCAAAGAAATGGACATCCTGAATCAGAGAGTGACATGAAAATTTTCTACTGAATGCATCCATCTACAGAATGGCGAATAACAGTAGAAGCGGCAGCCACTGCAGTTGTCCTGAACCTGGAAAGCCCCCAGAAAACAAAACCAATGAATGCTGGAAGCCATTGGGTTTTGACTCAGCAGCAGCACTGGCACTAACAGAGGCCATTGGAGCTGCTTCCAGTCACCATGAAAACAAGCAGGTTCTAGTTTTATTTCAACTGTTTCAAGCAGTGATGTTTGAGCAGATAGTGTTAAAATATAATTCTTTTCTTTAGGGGCACTTTTCTCTAGTTTTACAGACTGAAAATATCATATAAATCACTGGGATTCCTATAAAATGTAACACACCAATGATCAGGTCTATTTTTGGTTCCAGAAACTCCCATGTTTTTCCTACTCCACCCTGATACTGATGGGCTTTGGCAAGCTCACAAGTCCCAAAAGGATGCCATACTCCATGCTTTGTGAGAAAAAAGCCCCTTCTTAGCATGCCAGAAACCTACAAGCATATATATTCTTACATATGTCACATGCAAACATATATGCTTACATATGTCACATGCAAACATAAATGGAATTCTGTAAATAATCAAGGAGCTGCATACCTGATGATAAATTACAATAATAGCTAAATTAAAAAAAATCTTTTACTAGTGCCTGGCAATTTACAGGGTGTTTTAAATGACCTTTTCAGTCCTTTACAGGGTGTTTTAAATGACCTTTTCAAGATTACACAATTATTTAGCCAGAGATGTAGGAGTAGAGACTGGGATTTTTACTTCCTATTTTGGTTTTCCAGACTATGAAGTGTACCATCTCGTGTCCAGGAAATCAAAGCAGACAATGTAAAACCAACCTAGAAGTATCAGGACACTCAATGGGAACAGAAAAGCCAGTGAGCAAGGATGGGTTACCAAGCCTCCAACTGCTCACTTCTGAAGGTGGATGTGTTTGAAAAGACCCCAAGCAGATAATGCATTTGAACCAAAGAAGTGGAGCTCAGCCAAACAAAGAAAGAAGAGCACAAAAAGATCCACACAAACAACATACAAGCTTCCAGAACAGAGCCATTAGGCTACATGCCATGATGGTCTTTACACAGAAGAGTGAGCACGTCTACCATGTCCCCACTCACCACACAGATAGTAATATTGTCTGCAGCAGCAGCTTGGGGTAGGAAAGATAAGAGATAAATGTTATATATGGTATTATATATATATTCACATTACATGAACATCAGAGGAAAGTCACTGAAAATGTTTTAATGCTATGCACATAGCTTTAAGAATACCAGTAAAATTATTACTTACTCTAGGATTTTTCCTAGTTGATCAACATCTGAACTTCCACGAAAAAGAGGCCTAAAAAATAAAAAGATACATATTAAACATGTTATTTTCTCAGGTTACATTTCAATCATGTTTGTCATTATTACTGTTTAACAGGAAGCAAAATATGCTTTATGAGGGGGGAAGAAGAATTGAGGCATCCTTTCCTTGGGAACATAAGGCTTGTTGAATGGAGTCTAAGACTTCTTTTCTGGATAGCAAGGAAACAACTCTCAAGCTCAGCTGTGGCAGCAGCTTGTGCCCTTAATACTTGATTTTTAACTCCTTTTTTGAATTTTGTCCTTGGGAATACTGTAACATTTCTGCTGGCTACACTGTGCACTTAAGGAAATGTCTGCTATACTTTCTTACATTTGCTAAACATTTTAGAAGATGACTTTGAGGTCATCTGGTCTACACTAGGAAGACTACAGAGCAGGAAGTCTTCTCTCTACTGATTGACTTGATTCAGCTCAGAAAATAAAATATCCTGGCCATTCTTCAGTAAGAAGTTGCCCATCAATTTGGCATCCCTTAAGTGAGAGTAGTTAGCTGAAGTGAACGCTCAGCAAAACGTGCTATGGGGAGCACAGAAAGTTGGAGGCAGGAGTTTAGTGTACAGCTCAGAATGATTTTACCGCTTTAGGAACTACTGTTGAACCATTCCAAGGTTATTAACCTGGCTTTGTAGCAGATGGGTTGGCCTAAGTCATAGAACCACCAAATCTGGAATGTAAGCAATCAACTCCTGTGAAAAATGGAGACAAATACATAATCCCAAAGAAAAGAAATGGATCCTGTGAAGGAGGGAATAGTCCTAACTGGAACTGGTACTCCCAGGTGACCAAGGGATGGTGATAAATCTGATGAAACTCTTACAACAGTACCTGTAGATTCTGGCTGAAGATTTTGAAGTTTGTATGAGCTGGTTTTATGAGAGAGTATGCTATGTACAATGGGTTCAGAGGTAATTAGAGGAAGAAAGAAATATTTCATTATGATGAACACTTGGGTATATTGTGGGGAAATATAGAGATGCAAGAATTCGATCCACTGAGGGACCCTGGCTTGTAACAATCTGTCTTTAAATCAGACTCTCTGGTAAAATGTTCAGGCTGTGTCAGGTCTCTGACCTGTGTGCATAACACACTAACATTAGTATAACTGTGATAAAAATACATAGCAGAGGAATACTGGATGGAGAGACACAAAAATGGATTGTGGTCTCAGAATGTAGTTAGGGTTAATGTTTTACTATTATTTTTTTGATCTTCTAGAATGTGGTTTTATTAAAAAGTCATTAAAATTAATGAAGTAACTATTAAAAAAAAACAAGGAGGCACTGAAACAAGTCAAATGAACGTGGACTGACCTTTGATGGCAAAATTAGGACTGGAGATCTAAGTAGCGGGGGTCTACCCTATACCAAGAAAGCACAATCTCAGCAAGATATGACATAGCTCCAGGAAAAAAAAAAAGACCAAAGGGCCAAACAAGGACAAACAGCAATAAAAAAGGAGACAAAGTGACCAGAGTGGGTATGTGTGTGTGGGGGGGGTGGCAGGGGAGGAGGTGGGGTTGGAAACTCCCCTGGGGATCAACAATCTTAACTTTGTAAGAAATCCCAAAATAAATAAAATATTAAAAAAAATACACAATCTGAAGGGAAACCAGAGTATGATTTATGATGTATTTTAGGCGAGTAAATATGAACGTAAATACTGATTATATTCATTAATTTAGTGGTTAGGGAAGAGTTTAATTCCTTGAATAATTTTATCATTGTAGGAATGATTCAGATATATATCACTTGCACTTGATTGGTTCTTTATTACAATGACATAGAGTTGAGCTGGAAGGAAGCTTTGAAAAATCAATATGGGAGAGAATAAAAGGAAAAGAGAAGATTGGAAAACTGATGGCAATAATCATCAGAAGGGTCCAAAATGCCCCTGAACCACTTCCTCGTATTGCCTAAAAAATCTATGTCTCCTGGAAATCCCTATGGAGGTCGTAAATGAAGAGTGAATAGGAGTGTTCAATTATATAGTATGAGACAGAGGTGGCAGTGTTCCATTATATGAGAACAGAGGTGCATAAAAAATAAAAACACATGAATTTTTTTCTTGAGTCATTGCAGGAAGGCCTACTAAACTACATCATCTTATCTTTTTTCAGACATTATGCTAACAACCTCCCATCACCCAGACACACTGATTTTTTTTCTACTATTATTCAAAGATAAAACTAACAACAGGAGAGATTCTATTAAGGATAGTAAATTAAAAACCTGTTTATATAGTTTAACAAATATTTCTTCCTTATAGAAGTCTTTTTGGGGGATTAAATAATAAAATATAAAGATTATACTAATCAAAAACATCCCAAAATATAGACTGCAATAGCTTTACTAGATTAACATCCTTAAAAAATCCTTTATATAGCCGGGTGTGGTGGCGCACACCTGTAATCCAAGCACTGGGAGGCAAGAGGCCAGGAATTGCTTGAGTTCACAGGTTCAAGGCTACTCTGGGCAACACAGCGAGACCTGGTCTCGAATAAAGCAGGTGGGAGCGGTGGTGGGTGCCTGTAATCCCAACTACCTGGGAAGCTGAGGCTGGGGATCGTTTGAATTCGCAGGTCAGGACTAACCCGGGAAACATAGCGAGACCAAGTCTCAAAAAAAAAAAAAAAAATCCTTTATATATAGGACATTACTTAAGGCCATTCACCTGCATGCATTTTACAATCAGAAACTATGATTAATAATTTAGATGACTTTCATTTTTTTTTTTTTTTTTTTTTTGAGACTAGGTCTTGCTATTTTTGCCTGTGGAACCGCAGGCTCTCGTTGCCCAGGGTGCCAGACTCAAGCAATCCTCAGCCTCAGCTTCCCAGGTAGCTGGGATTACAGGCGCGCGCCACCATGCCCAGCTATTTTTTTTGGAACTAGGTCTTGCTACGGGCCCCAGGCGGAACTTGAACCGCGATCCCTAGCCCAGGTTGCTTCATAGGCTGAAGCTTACAGGCACAAGCCACCGTGCCCGGCCTAGATGACTTTCATTAGTGTAATCAAGGGTTTGAATAATGATGCACAAACATCCTTTTACGACTTTTGTTGATCTAAAATTTCAAGAACCCATTTATAACTTTAATTTTACACGTACATTTCCTTTCCCTTCATTCTAGCTTTTCTTTAGACTTATTTCCTCCTCTGTGCTCACAGCTGGGGATGATTACATTCTACTGCACAAGTGCTATCTTTCAGGGCACAGAAGTTTCTATTTTGAATTCCTACATGAACTACAGGAGCCTACTTTACCATGCTACTGGGTGAAACCAATTTATTTGACAATATAAACAATATTTGGAGGAACATATCTAAGCCTTACATTGCTATCAATCTTTAAGGAAAGAGAATTTTAGGTTATTTCCAAATATTTTTTCAACTAATTTCTTTTAATGTAACATTATTTGATAAGTCAATGCCTATATGATAAAGAAATGTTTTCATTTTACATGTAAGCATCTTTTTCCAATGAAAAGGAGATTATTGCAAAGAAATGGCAATACTTCAAAGAATAGCCTTCATTTCAAACCATAGCAAAGTCAATTCTCTTCTCATATCACTTTAGGCACTGCTATGCCAAAACAAATATGGTTCTTGGGATTTTTAGCAAAGATTTTCCACAAGGTTTTCTTGATTTTAAGAGTTGAGCCTTGATAGTCCCCCCACCCCTGTGACTGGAACATATGTTGCTTTTTCAAGCATTGGCTGACTGGGAAAAGAGCACGGCTTTTGGGGATGGCCTGTTCTGGGTGCGAACCCCTGCTGGCTCAATTATCTCTTTCCATATGACTTTAGGAGTGTCACTTAACCCCTCTGACCTCTATTCATTTCATTTGTAAATTGGATGCAATCTATATATGATCAGTGTAAAGTTATAATATATAGCATCTGAAATGTCCAGTTCACAGCAGAGATACAGTCAGTGTCAACTGAAGACAAACATTTTCTCACATTCAAATATGGTAGGTATCCTCTGTCTTTGCTCACCATTACAGACAGGTGACAATGTAAAATATGTCACAGTAAACAAGACAGAAAGGGACAGCTGCTGCAGTGTGGTGCATGCCCAACTATAGTTAAACCTCTGAAGTTATTAATTATATATATCTTTATTTCATATAATATATAAATATAGATATAAATGTACAAATATAGATATGTAATATCTATATATATTATGTACATATTATATATATTATTTAAGCCTGTTATAGTTTGTGCACCTCTATCATCAAGGAAGAATTTTCCAAAGGATGAATGTAAAATAAGGATCAATTAATTCTGAATTGACAGTATCATTTTCTCATTTATATATAGTTTTAACAAAAAAATCTCACTCATTAAGCATTCACACCTTTTATCAGTATAGTGAATTTTCTTGGGTCAAATTACAAAGGGAACCAAGTTTCATATTACATGCCTTTTTAAGTAAACAACTGAAAGAACTTTTAAATATCATCATAATCTCAAGGAGCACTGGAAAACAGTGTTTTGAAGTAAGGTACATTTTCCACCAGATGAGAAATGTATGCTGATATGTCTTATTGAAAGGAAGTGATAATGGAAGATGAAAGATTTTGTTTAGTTACAATACTTTCATTGTACTTAAAGGAGGAAGAAGTCAAGGATCACCCTATAAAACACCTTTGTAACCTGCATTTGACCGGCAGTTATGCTTTAGCTGCTATCTTGTTTGACTAGGACAAGAATTTTCCATGTTCATAAATGACCTTTCAAAAAAAACATTATCCAAGGGAATTTCTAGTTTATAACGATTTCCATGTTCAGTTCTAGAGCTCTTATCTGTTAAGTTAAAATGTTAACTTATTACTTTACAATTACCACCTATCCAAATAACCAGATCAAGAAGAAAAATCAATTGATTTACTTGGTAAACAATTATTGATCACCCACTAGGCACAAGCTATGGTGTGAATTAAGTGCCAGGAGATCACACTCAAGATACACATACTATATGTAAGTAATTATGAAGACACAAAACAAAAACATACTCTTAGACTATAAGACAAAAGAGCAGAAGGAAGGGGAATAGTGCCCCAGAGAGAAGCTAAAGAGCCAAACAAGACAAAAAGAGTTGGGAGGGAATGTAAAGACAGCAGTTGAGGAATTTTCCATCGTCTTCACAGGCAAACTGAAGGCTTTCTGAGCTTGAACATGACATGGAAGTAGTATGAGATAAAAGGTCTGCATCATTAGTAAAGCCAGGTTGACTGACACTGCTGGGGAGAAGTGAAGGGAGAGGAGATTGGAAGACAACCAATTAACTTAGCTTGAACCATATTCCTTTATACCAAAAAAACAATGTGTTAAATAATGCTTTAAAATTTTGAGAATGAAAAAATACGCAGAAAAGGTGTAAAGTACATCTATGTTTCAATCCAAGAACACTGAAAGTATGTCCATGCAGGAACTTGTACATGACACAGCATTACTCATAAGCTAAAAGGTGGAAACCACTCAAATGTCCTCCAAATGATGAATGACAACCAGAATGTGGTACATACAATGGAGTAGTAAGGAAGTCACCACGCAGGACAGTAGCAGTGATGTGCAACACAAAATAATGAAACACTGCGACAGTGTGGATGAATCTTGAAAGCATGTTAAGTGAAAGAAGGCAATTACAAAAACCATATGTTGCATGATCCTGCTAATACAGAAAAATCTACAATCAGAAAGTTGACCAGGAGTTACCTAGAAATGGGAGTGGGGGGGTGGAGGGCAATGAGTGATTGTTAATGAGCATAAGATTTATTTTGGGGGCAATGAAACTGTTAACTGTGGTGATATCTGTACAATCATATAGATATAATACACAAAACACACTAAAAACCATTAAATTGTACAGTTTATATTGGTGAACTGTATGGTATACAAATTACACGTCAACAAAGCTGTTCGAAAAAGGGTAAATAAGCTATATATTCAATCAAACATTATAGGTTCAGAAGGAAAGCAAAAAACTGCTAAGGAAACTGCTGTAAACCTAAATATATGAAAGACCCAAGTATGTGGGACTGCAGTACAGCAATAGATATTTTTTTTACCATGCAATCATGCACTCATTTGGAGATATGCTCTAAAGGTTCTGAATAACCTACCAATACAATCTGAATTTCCCCAAGTATCTGATTTATCAGATTAGGATTAAATAATAAAACAAATGTTTATGTGGGGAAAACAGGCACTCATGACCCTATTACTTTATGCTTTCCTCTGACTGGTGAGATTATTATGGGTGGATGATTTATTTTTTGCATCTTTTGTAATTCTACACTTAACACTTTATGAGCATTAAAATCAGAATAAAAAGCTCCAGAACTGCAACCTGCCATATATATTTGCACAAAGAGAGAGACTTGTTCATTGCTTCATTCCTCCTCCATGCTAGCACACTTCTATTACTGGTTTACTTGTGGATCTCTATAGCAACTGGAGGATTTCTGAGAACAGGACCAACCCTTCTGGATGAATAACAAGAGAGAAAAAATATACTGAATTCTTACTATTCCTTTTTCCAAGAAGACATTCTCTTTCTTCTTTCTAACAACTTCAGTTCCCTCTGATCTCAAACTGCTTACTTGATTCATCAAGTGTGGACCTGTGTGTCTGCACAGATAAGTACATAGAGCCCAACCTGGACTTGATTTATATTACTGTATTTACTTATGCTTTCTCTGTGGCACAGGACAATATCTGCCTGTGAATAATGGGTATTTCAAAAAGAGTGACTGACAAAGAGTTCACCAAATCAAAGATCTTGCCAAAATCCTAAGAGTAGCAGCAAGAAACAGGCAGGATAGCAGTTTTGCCCTCAGGAGTTTACTTCACCAAGGTATGCAGGACAGGGATGGGCTTTTTGGAAGACTTCGAAAGAGAAGTGTGGAGAAAAAAATGTAGCAAAGGCAAAACAGAGAGAGGGATTAAAGAGGGTGTGGAGGGGAAAGAGGTACTTGAGAGAAACCAGTCCAGAAAGGAAAAGATGGTGGGAAACAGCACAGGAGAAAGATAATCTAAAGTAATAAAAGGGAAAGAGTGGGGTAAACAGAAGAGTCTGAGTTTTGTTACTGAGACACAGCTCCACAGACAGAGACAGGGAAGGGAGGGGTCCCTTTCAGGAAAGACTGGATGAACACAAGTTAGTGTTACCCTGTTTGTTACAGGAGGGGACTCTGAAGCTAGTAATTTCCTCAAAAATAAATAGTCAAATAATTTTTTTCCTTGCTATCAGATGGAATAATTTCTTCACAGGGAACTAATTTCCTTTCCCCTCCCTCCCTCCTTCCTTGCTTTCTTTTTACTAGACCAGGAGTAACTGGTGAGAGTACTACTTAAAGTAGTAGACTACTTTAAATTCAAAATCGAAAATATTAAAACTAGAGCGCATCAAACCAGTCCATACAAATGAGTATGTTTATGAATCCAACATTATATATGACTACAGGAAGCATTAGCTTCAATGGTGGGTAATTAAGAGAAAAATTACTCCCAATCACTTGGACAGATACTAAGGTGTCAACGATTTGCCAGAAATAATATTTCTCTTATTATACACTTATTTAAATAAAGAATTGCCTTTCTTTTTTCCCCAGTGGTCTCTCTTCTTAGATCTGCTTGGGCTACAATGGCAACATATTATGAGATGGATGGCTTAAATTATAGACTTTTATTTCACGTAGCTCTGAAGACTGAGAAGTTCCATATGAAAGTTGGCACTTTTATCAGATCAGGGTAAGCTTCTGGTGAGGACTCTCTTCCTGGTTTGCAGATGTCAGTCACCTGATTGATGTCCAGTTATACAGAGGAGACTGAGCAAGTCTAAGCAACTAAGTCTAAGTCTAAGCAACTGAGCAACTAAGCTCTCTGGTTGTCTGTTCATAAAGGCACTAACCCCATCATAGGGCTCATCTAATCCTAACTGATGGAGTAGAAAAGTTTAGGGTGGAAGGTCTCAGGGGCAGACAACAGGTGGAGCTAGGGGTGATAAATTGATCTTGGATTTCCAGGACTCTAAGGTGGAGTCAGAAAAGATTATCAGTCAGATGTGGGGACAGAGGTTACTGGTTTGAGAAAACCAACCCAACCTGACCACCAGGTGGTAATTTCCATGATTCCACAAAGAACATCATAAAAGAACACCCCTTACCCTACCTGTCTATATGCAGGTGCCCTTTTTTAGCTCTGCAAAACAGCAGCCCTCCTGCTGGCCTGTCTATGCAGGTGCAGGTGTCTTTTTCCTTTTTCCCCCTTTTCTTAATAAACTTGCTGTGTACTAAGAACGGAAATGTTTGTTGAATTCTTTCTCACAAGAACCCAAAAAACTCACACCCTGGGCCACAACATCAGAACTCCAAAGGCCCCATTTTCAAATATCATCAAATTGGTGGACAAGGTTTCAACATGAATTTTGCGTGGCAGGGAATGACAGCATTTAGTTCACAACAGTTCTTCATGTTACTAAACACAGTATCTGTCCTATCTTTACAATTAGAAAGCTGGGCTACTAAGTCTGACAGGAGAAATAAAAATGCTTTATCTTATTCTGTAGCTGGGATTCAAGTATTCTTTTTATCTTATTATCATTTTTTTAAAACTCAGAACCTACCTTATCTCTAGTTCGCTAATCAAAATGTTCAGGGATGTTCTTAAGGTAAGAAAGAAACAGACATGGATCAAGCACTTTGTAAAGGTTACACCTAACTATATTACGGAGGTTTCAGTCTCACACTCAAGTTGGAGGACTAAATGGTTTTGCCTTTTAAAGGAAATTTAACAACCAAGGAAAGAAATGAGTCAAACCTAGGAAGGGATATCTTGCAAAAGCACTTCTATTTTTAATTACTAGGAAACTGAAGGCAAGTCAGGATCTGGAATTTGCCTTCCCTATGGAAACACCCCTCTCACCACGAGCAATAAACACTTTGACAGAGTCAGATATCTTAGGCTCAACCGCCTGAGGGATGCATAACGTCTTTTGTTTCTTTATAAAATCACAGCGCATGGATAATTCTTTTCCTTCCTTATGAAAATCCTAATTGTAGTAATAGTGTATTTTACTTGGGCTTAGTACTGAAAAATGACAACATGCTGGAAGATCATATGGAGCAAGGGGGATGGTGGTGTGGGAACAGAACAGATTATCAGAGATTACTAGGGAGATCCGGCAAAATCAGCACTGCTAATTAACTTCAGGCTTTGATTATTAACTGGGCTCAGGGCTTATCAAATATTTTCACTCTGCAGAAGAATTGCAAGCTACAAGCGCTGCTCAAATAAAGTGGAACCTTACTACACTCCGTAATGAAATGATTTGCCTCAATTCCTAGTTGTTATATTGTGCTTTCCTAAGGGAGAAAGAATGGCTGTAACAGGCCACTGATCTGTGAGTGAGAACCTTAATACCTGGTCACACGGGTAGGGCACCCTGGAATAGGGTCACCATAGAACCCAGTTTGCCCAGAAGGGTTCCTGCATCCTGGGGAATCTTGGTCCCAGGCTGTCACTCTATCCAGAGGGCCTATAACAGGACACTGTATAAAGTTAAAAAAAGGAAAAGGAAACAAAGGAATCTTTTGTAAGGAAATGATCTTTGTCATTTCAGAAGATGGTTCTGAAAAATCCGATGGGCATCTCTTGAAGACTGGGCATCTCTTGAAGAATGAAATGAAGGTGGTCCAGACAGGTTTCAGTCTCTTTTCTCCTAATAACTCACCTCTACTATGTAACAGGGACTAGACAATATGTAGCTCCCTTCTCATACTCTAATTCAAAATGACACCACTCTCTCTTAGCAAATACCTTGTAAGACCACAAACATGTTGCAGAGGGAAAGAACACTGTCTTTGGCTTAGTTCATATGACCGACAGTCTGAGGGAGAGATGGTCTCCACCAGTTACTGCTGGGTATGTTACAGTGCTAGGATGACAGAGAATTTGTCTTTTTGTATCAGACTGATTGGTGGTATTAGGCTCTGAGCTGGGTTGAGAATGATCCCAAAGGGCTATCTAACTGTAATGGAGAGAGTGCTGAAATGTACTGTTACACACCATAGAAAACAAATTAGCCACATGAATCATGGTGATGCAAGCGACTCAGATTTTCTCTCTCAGGCTGACATCAAAGCAATACACAAAGAATGAAAGTTAGAAAATGTAAAAGTAAGCCCATCAGATACACGCCAAGCATAAATACCATGTGCATCTTGGTAACAAAAATGTGGCTTTCAAAATTCACTTCTTATGTTTAATCTCTGAATTTACTCATCTTGTCTTTGACATTACACTTCTGCCAACAGGAGTCTCATGCACTACTCTATTGTGGGGTATCTCTGAGTTTATAATTATGATCACCTCAATGCTCACACATACACATGTACTTTTTTTTTTTAAACAGTCTAGTATTGACATCAATGAAATGACATAATCCAAGGCTGAAAGTCTTGTTTTGGGGAAAATAAGCACTGAACATTTTATGATATAGAAATATCTGTTGGTTGAAGTGGCTTTTCAAGTAGTGTACCTTGAAAACAACCAAAAAAATCATGCATAGAGTATTACAGATGATTCAAAAATACCTATTTGGATTCAAACATTTGTTAAAAATATTACAAAGGCCGGGCATGGTGGAGCATGCCTGTAGGCAGCAGTCTAGGAAGCCACAGCCAGGGCCAGGGATCATGGTTCGAGTTCCGCTGGGGGCATGTAGCAAGACCTAGTCTCAAAAAAATAGCTGGGTGTGGTGGTACGTGACTGTCATCCCAGCTACCTGGGAGGCTGAGGCTGGGGATTGCTTGAGTCTGTGGTACCCCAGGCAATGTAAACCTGTAGTTCCAAAGTAGCGAGACCTAGTCTCAAACACACACACACACACACACACACACACACACACAACCCAAACAACAACAAAAATATTACAAACAGTGGAAAGCTGTATTTCTGTTTTCCTTAAAATAATTCTGCTTCAAGCTACTGAAAATGGAACTATCATTTGATCCAGCAATTCCACTTCTGAGAGTCTACCCAAAGGACACCAAAACACTAATTCAAAAGGACACCTGTATGCATATGGCTATTGCAGCACTATTTATAATAGCCAGAATATAGAAACAACTCAAATGCCTCAAAACAGATGAATGGATTAGAAAGTTGCAGTATATTTACAAAATGGAATCTAAAAAGACAAATGATGCATCTGTGGCAATATGGATGGAGCTAGTAGGAATCATGCCAGCGGAAATAAGACAAAGAGAAAAAGAGAAATGCTGATGTCTCCCCTATATGTGGGATATAGGGAAAATAAATAAACAAAAGGACAAGAAAAAAATTAAAACTGGTCTGGAGGGTGCGGGGCGTGCAGGCCAGCTGCACACTGCCAGGGGTAGCTGGGTCAGCCCGGAGGCCTCCATGTGGCCCGGAGCTCCCACCCTTCCACTCCTAGCCAATGGGAAGCAAAGATGGAGAAGACCCCGGGGTAAGCCCCCCAAAGTCTGGAGAGTCCAGGAGGGCGGATGGATGGGGTTGGAGCCCCATCCACCAGCGGATGGTTGTTGTACAGGGCAGCCATCTGCAGCCAAGATCAGCAGAGGTATTTGCCCTCAGGCCTCAGTTCAAGGGGGGATTGGGATGGCACATGCTGGACATCTGGGCCCTGCCCCCATGCAGGGAGGTACTGGCATGTGGGTGGGCAAGGCGGGGGTGGGGCCTGGCATTTCACCACTCTCTAGCTAATCTTCAGGAGGAACAAAAACATACATAACCCAAATCCCATCATAAAACAGGTGAGGGACGAGGTAAAAATCCAGCCCAGAAGCCTGAGCTGGACACAGCAGATGGACAATAAAAAGAACCAATCCAGGCGAGACAGAAGAAACATCTATAGAAACAAGATATCATGATATGAACCTATGAGCTCGCTGGGTCTGGACGACCCATTTCGGAGATGCCTTCTGGGAGAGCAAGGTGCCCTCCCCACTGTACAGAAAAATAAAGGAAAGCCAAAGGAAAGCCCGTTTGCAGTCTTTGGCTGCAAACTGAGGCAGAGGAGATCATCTACAATGCCAATGAAAGAACACTACCACAGGAAAGAAACAGACTAATGGACTTAACACAGACTAGCAAACAACAAAGAATGGGGTGTGAGAGAATGGAAGGCGCACCTGAGGGAGGGAGGTGGGGGAGATATCCCAAAAAACATTTACTGAGGTTGTGATTTTAAGAAAAGAAAAAAAAAATAAAACAAACTGACAGCAGAACTAAGCATAAAGCAAGGGAGGAGGAGGGAGGATGAAAATGGGGGAGGGGTAGCACAAAAGACTTAGATGATGGTCCACAGGTGACAAGGTGGTGGGAGAACCTTGGAGTATAAAACAATGTACATACATGTGTGCAATCAATTAAAAAATAAATAAAAATAAATTTATTTGTAACAGAAAAAATTTTGCTTAGCATAAAAATATGTGTGCTAACCCTTGAATATCAGTGATGTTGTCTACATATGTTTTTAGTATTGGGAAATTAAGACAATGATCAATAAAAAAACTAGTATTTATTTTCTTAGAATAAAATTTACTAACCCAAGATTCAGCATAATATTTAAAGACTTATTCACTGCATTTGTATTTTTTCTTTTTCTTTTCCTTTCTTTTTTTTGAGATTAGGTCTCGCTATTTTTGCCTGTGGAACTGCAGGCTCACTTTGCCTGGGGTACCATGGACTCAAGCAATCCCCAGCCTCAGCTTCCCAGGTAGCTGGGATTACAGGCATGCGCCACCACGCCCAGCTACTTTTTTGAGACTAGGTCTCATGAGACCTAGTGGCCCCGGGCAGGTCTTGAGCCCGCAGACTCAAGTAATTCCCAGTCTCAGCTTAACTCTATAGGCTGAGATTAAAGGCACATGCCACCGTGCTTGGCCTGCATTTGTATTTTTAATGATGGGTGGGTACTTTTAAAAATAAAGTCAGTTTGCTGATTACAAAATATCTCTGCATTGTAAAAAATTTTCAAAAATGGAGAAAAGTAGGAGAAAAGAAACATTAACTTCTGTTCTTTTTATATACCAATGGGATAAAACAGTGTCTAAAGATCTCTTCCAAACAAAGATGGCACCAGATGCATAGCAAGACCTGAATCCTGGCTGCAGAGACGTTGGTTTGAACAAGAACAAAGAGACTAGAAATGGTTAGCAGTCATAACAAAGCTGTAACTCAGTATGACTCAAGCTTCTAGGAAGAAAAGAATCAAGGACAGATTAAAAAGAAATTATTTGCATGTAAACTTCTACCTATCCTTTTAGAGTTTACATATTATGACAAGGAATAGCAGTAGCCTTTTTTCTTCTCTCCTTTTTGAATGGTAAAGACAACCAGTATCCTGTATGACTATAATATTCCTATCCAGCATATTTTGGGTGGAATCCAGTAATGTGTGAAAACTCAACAATTTAGCACAGGAAGCAAAGTCCACAACATTCCTTAGAAATTTCAGACTATCTAGACAGGACAGGCCCCTTTGAGTGGGCTTTCAGTGATATTTGAAGAGTGCAGCTTTTCATGAACAAAACAATCAAAATGATTCCAACTTTGAGCCCTGCTTCCACAGAACTTACTTCGGCACGGGTCAAATACAGGAAAGTTGGTGTTTGACAACTGTGGATGACTCATCAGAGGAAGTTCTTAACATATGGATGTGCTTTTGAAATAAAGCTGGTTAACAAAGCCAGTCTTTTTTTCTCCCTGTGGGTCAGTGAGGTTTCATTTTAGGAAACAGAAGTGTCAATGTGGACAAACTGTCCTGAAGTATTTATAGTAGAATGTATAGTTTCCTTAAACTGCCTCTGAACAAAGAATATGTGAATGGAAAACAAGGTCTGAATTTCTTCCACTTTTTGTGTCATCTGAACCGTAGTCTTTGTAAATTCCATTTAGTATTGCAACATGTTTAACATGACAGAAAAGCAGAGGTGACACTGGGGTGTGCAACTGGTTTCCCAATTAATTTTAAGAATTTTTTAATCATTAAGAATATTATATTTTTGTCATATTCACTGCACTTTCCCCCAAGATTACCATATGCCTTTTAATGGCAATATTTTTAGATGAACCAAATGTAGTCAAATATCTTGATATTTTTCTTTGCCATTTTTTAATGCCTTTATGCTGTCACCATTCTAGGGTCATAGATATTTTGTATAGCTTTTTATCCTTTTATGGTTTAATTTTTAGTATTTAGTTCTTTAAGGCATCTGTTACTGGCTCTGTGGTAAGAAACAGAAAATCTTATCAGATTGCCATGGCCTAGCAACCTGAACAGTCAACCTTCCCATCTCATTTGTTGAACAAGCCATGCTGTCTCCCAAGACTTTTGATTTATAATAAAAGGTACTTCCTAAAGTCCTAAAAAGGGGATTTTTCCTGGGTTTTCTAAACCTAGTTCATTAAGAGCTGTCATTTCTTCTGCTGGCATCATGTTGCTTTTATTATTGTAGCTGCAGAATGCATATTAGCACTTGCTTGGTGATGGGAGTTCCTTTTCATAACTTTTCCCCTTTTTACAAAAAAATTCTTGGCTGATTTAATCAGCTAACTCTTTCAAATGCATTTTTGGAAACTACACTGGGATTCTGACTGGAATTGTATAAACCTAAGAATCATTTGGAAAGATGTATTGAAAGATGTATTGTATTGTCAATAATCAATCTTCTCTTTCAGGAAAATGTAAAATTTGTCTAATATTCAGACATTATCAACACACAACACATCTTTTATGTCTCAGTCAAGATTTATAGTTTTCTTGCTAGAGCTTCCACCCATTTGCTTATATTAGTGTATACTTTTGATTTTCACTTGGCATGGTAAGGAGCTAGAGAAATTGCTACTATTTTGTCTGAGGTTGTAGTTCTGATTCTCCTCTTCAGTCATGGGCTTTCTTAGATTTAAGTAGAAGCAGAAAGAAAAGAAGGACATATGGGTGTGGTTTATATTCATAGAGTGAAAACTGTGAATCTTCCAGAAAGGTTCCAAAGGTTAAAAAACATGTAATCTAAAGTACCAGGGGTTAGTAAAAGAGAAATAATTTGCTAATTAGCACTCAGAGTGATGATTCATTGCACTGGATCATCCTTTGCACTGGAAACTACCTACTAAGCAGAATCTTGCAGCAAAAATAAGTCCTTATTTTTGGTGCAAGATTTATTGTTACTTCCTCTTGGGGTAAAAGGGATTTAAACCCTAGCTTCCTAAAACGGCCATCCTGTCAGATCAGCCTGTCAGGTAATAGTGCTATTTCTAGAATAGGGCAGGGCTGTATCCCTGGAGAGAATTCTTTAGAACATATGGCATGTTGACCATGTGTAATGCAAAAGAGTTTAAACCAGGAGAGAGAAGATCTAGCTCCTAACGCTGACTCTATAACTGATTAATCAATCACGAACAGTAGGCAAACAGGCCACTTAACCTCTGATCATCTGTTCAAGAACAGATACAGATTCCGTCCCAAGTGTTAGGACAGGCACGTTACAAGAATGAAACTACGTGGATGAAGCAGTTAGAACTCCTGAGCAGTAAAATTAACTGTCCAGTAAAAGTACTGACAGCAATCAAGTAGCAAATAAAATGAGCTCTCATTCAAAGGTATTCGTTTTTGCCTCATCCTGTCTCCTCCCCCCATGTACCCCTCCCCGTATCTTTTCCTTATTTCATATATCTAAGGATGCAAAGGAAATGCAATGTTTTTGTTTAGGTCATATTTCTGGACCAAATCTGAATTCAATTTAAACATAATATTCTGATGTGCTATTTACAAAGATCACTGACTCAGAAAATTTTATAGATGACATACCTGGGAAAATGACAAATACGGGGAAAATAAGCTCCCATGGGAGTAAAACTACTAAGTTAGAACATTTTCCTACCCCTTCAAGTGAACTTGAATATAATTTTTTTTTATTATATTGATGAAGAAACAGGTCCTGAAAAATGAAATGACTTGCTCAAGCTTTGATCTATCCTCCTTCCTTCTTCTCCTCTTTCCCTCCCTACGGAGAATATATACTGAATTTCAGATGCTTTTCTGGACTCTGAGAACATAGTGGTAGATGAAATACATGCTAAGTGAATGTACTAATAAACTGTTATTAGAGTGTGCATTCCTTGATGCATAGTGGGTTTGAACATTTCTATTTTTGCTTTTTACACTAGTATACTTATATGCAATTTCCAACACAGCCAGATAATTTCGTTTATTCATGGAGTAAGAACTACAGGGAAGACTTATTTTTCTAATTATTACAACTTTAAAACACAGTATCTTCATTTTACAGATGAGGAAGCTAGGACTCAGGAGAGCTTTGTAACTTAGTTATGTATGTGGTAAGTGTAGGCGTTTGGCTCAATACTGAATACTGAATTAGTAATCATGATTTCTTATTGATATTACCATACATTTAAACACAATCTACCATAGGACATTAAAAAAATATTAAGGTCAATATTTAGTCTCTTAATAGAGTACTTACTTTATTTATGAAACAAAAAATTTGGGCCTATGAATTTGCACTACAGATTTTCCACAGAGGTATGGACACTGTCATGAACTTGACTTTACAGCTACAGGAGAACAGCATCATGAGTTAAAGGTTTTCTGTAGATCATACATATGAAACATATGGTTGAAAAAAAAGAGCAGGCATAGCAATAAGCACATTTTGGCAAAAACTGGAAACATATTAAGCAAGTTTACATACACAAATTATATTGTTATATAAAATATATATCAAGAATAGAAAATCTATAATGAAAATGGCAGGACATGTATGATCTACTTTGAATTACAGGTAATTTTCACCTTCCATTTTTCACTTCTCTAAATCAAACTCCCCAAAGTTTTGCTACTGTTTTACATTTGAATATGAAAAATACAATTAAAGTGGTTTAAAAATGAAAAGCATAAGCTCACTCACAGGCTGCCATCCATAATCTTATCATTTCAGGGAAAAAAAAAGTTATGTGGTCCTTAAAAATCATTCTGGGAATTTTTTCTTACACACTTGTGAGGCCACAGACACCTGTCAGATGATACAAAGTTTCATGCAGTTTTTAACTTATTTGATGATTTAAAAGGCAACATTTGACTCAAAAACTGAATTTGGTAAATATTCTGGCTAATTTTAAATATTAAGCAAATAAATTTTTACTTACTTTTTTTTTTTTTTTTTTGAGACTAGATCTTGCTATTTTTGCCTGTGGAACCGCAGGCTCACGTTACCCAGGGTACCACTGACTCAAGCAATCCCCAGCCTCAGCTTCCCAGGGAGCTGGGATTATAGGCGTGCACCACCATGATCAGCTATTCTTTTGGGACTAGGTCTCACTACATGCCCCTGGTGGGACTCGAACCGCGATCCCTGGCCCCGGCTGCTGGCTTCCTAGGCTGCCGCTTACAGGCATGGGTCACCATGCCCAGCCCTTACTAATATAAAAGGTGACCACTTACAATCTATTTTCTTGATCACTACTTACTATCTATTCTCTTTTGCGACTAGGTCTCGCTGTTTTTGTATGTAGAACCGCAGGCTCATGTTGGCCGGGGTACCACAGACTCAAGTAATCCCCAGCCTCAGCTTCCCACACAGCTGGGATGACAGGCATGCGCCGCCTCGCCCAGCTATTTTTTGGGACTAGGTCTTGCACCATCCCTAGTCCCAGCTGCTTCATAGGCTGAAGCTTACAGGCATGCACCACTGTGCCCGGCTATCTATTTTCTTGATCATCACCAGAGGTTTAGTATTGTAACTAAGGGGCACATTTCCCTTAAAAATGAAATGCAGATACTTTCAAACTTAAGCAGAACTTTTTTTTTTTTTTAAAAAAAGCTAAACAGAACTTTTGATCACTTGTGGCTAGATTAAAACTCTGAAAGGATCTTTAAGGAAGCATGTAAGAAGCCTTAACTTTATTAAATAAATTATTAAAGATCCAGCACAATCTGAAAAATGTTGAGAAGGTAACTTTTCTTCAGCAAGCACCAGCAACTATTAATGATAACTGATTTAATTTCCTGAGGATCTTGATATGGGAGCTCTGCTTAAAAGGCTAGTTAGAAATCCCCTGCATATCTCTGATTATCTAATAGCTGATTAATTCTGGGGATCAAGAGACATTTTCAAGTAGAGGCAGGAAAAAAGTATTTAAATTTACATGTGATAGGACAGGGATTGTTTTATTCTATTTTACATATATTATTTAGTTTATTTATGCAATAACATTACATATATTACATGTTATTACATATAATAATATTCTGTTAGGTAATTATCATCCTCCTTTTCATAGGAGGAATTCAGGATTCATGAGGTTCAGTCAAGATAAAGTGCCAAAATATGAAACTCTAATAGCAACGTGGAAATAAACGAGAGACAAGACACTGTGCCACAGCCAGAGTGATCACCATATTTTGGGGAAAGAGACAAAAAACGAGGTTATGGACAGCTTTCCAAATTTCAAAGTTTGCATTGCATTAGGCTCAATTAACTAGAGACCTTGAATACTTACAAAGCACTACAAATTAAAGTTTAAAATGCATTTCGAATAATATATTGGTTGAATGTGATAATATAGTTGTATGTCTTGCTCTTAAGATACACTTTCAGATTGTGTAGCTCAGCCCATAACTAAAACATGTCAGATTACTTGGGGTTTGCATGATGAGAAATCTGAAAAACACTGATTTTTATATAACTGCCTGACTTTCATTAATTTGAGTATGGGTTTGGTGTTATTATTTTACTAGCAATAGCACTATTTTTTATAACAAAACAAAAAACGCATTTCAAAAAAGACAAAGCTGGCGCCGGGAGGTAGGAATGCCTCGAGAGCATCCAAGGTCGCAGGCTGAGCGGAGCGGCATAGTACCACCGCCATACCTACGCCCGCTGGGGTCAGCGCAGGACAATGTGGCACTGTCTCGTGTGTTACTGATCCACTCATTTGAGGTTGAATGTTCTGGGATCTATCCCCACTCACTTGGGAGTTCTGCCCATGCCCAGATAGAAGGACACCTCAGAGTAAAAGTGGCATTTGCCTTCCTGAGTCCTGCTTTGTGAGGAAGGTGTGGATGCTGACAGGCAGCAGGCCAACGCATCCTGTGTGGACTCTCCTGTGTGGGCAGAGTTCAGTCCTGCCCTGACACGGACTGCTCTGACCCTGGAGGGCAACCTTTACTAGGTGCCTCTGTTCCTTTACATTTCCTTCATTTGCCCATGTCCCTTACAGAACAAATGTAACCTACAATGTGCACAGACTAAACAGTTTTCCCGCTGAGCTTGAAATTTGTCTTCTGACTATAGAGTGAATTGATCATTGTTACTGATGAACTGCAGTAAATCACTGACTTTTGTTCTTTATCAAATCTAGGATGCTATCACAATTGACTGCAATGTATATCCTTAGATATAGTCAAACATAAAGGGAACATATTAGGAATACTAGTATTAGTATTAGCACCCTATAATCTTGTTGGGAAGCAGTGAAATGTTTCAGGTATACAATGTTTTAAGTTGCTTGTGTTACTCTGGACCTTATGTCTTTTGTTCCTTTATTGTTTGATTAAAATTTCCATAGCTGAATACAGATTTATGGAAAGCGTTTATCTCTTTGAAGTATTTAAAAAAGCATCTTAGAGATTTGGTGAACACATGGAGAGTTTCCAATCTAAAGTTCTTGCAATAAAAACAGCAAATGAAAGACTACTGTTAAGCACTCTTCGGTCACAACATGCATTTCTTGATAACTGATGGATGGGAGCAACATTAAAGGACATTTATTCTGGAAAATTGAGGAAAGAGGATAATGGGGTAAATGCTATTGACAGAATCCACTGACAGATCAGACTCAGCCTACTCTGCATATTAGTGGACTGAGGGAGCATGTTAGAAAGGTGACAAAAATAGCTTGTTAAACTCCAGTCATTCTCTTTCCCCAAGAAGTTTGCTTACTCAGTAGTGTTACTGGACAGCACGGGTTTGGTTCCTACAGCCTTCCTGTTCTCTTTGGAAAATTGGCGTCAGTGCCTGGGGCACCACCATGCTAGCCTCCTGCCTAATGATCACATCAGACTGTGTAGGCTTAAACTGTTTTGTACCATTTCCTTTGTCTCCCTCTCCCCTTCTGTTATTTTCCTTTTTGTTGTTGTTTTGTTGTTATGGGTAGTGACAGTTTCTGGTTTCTTTCGTTTATCAACGGTTTCCTTTACCACAAAGCTTCTATTGCTCCTGCTGGAAGCCTGGCATGACTGGAAGCTGGAAGAAAAACCACAGCTGAATAGCCTGGCACTTATTTTAACAGTCATTTCCAACCACAGATTAATACTATTACTGGATTTGACTAACGGCTCTCAATCAGCCCAACTGTCATCACTTGAGAACATGTGAGTTGGTGAGGTCAAAGGGAAAATCTAAGAAAATCCAAATCATCATATCGTTTTACTGATTTCTCACCTTTGGAATCCAAAGGTAGTTTTCGCAGTACCCCTTTTTTTTTTCTTGGGGGGGCAGGGTTTGTCTTTAATAATGTGTATAATGTATGGCTCAGGAAATAATTCTCTGATTAGTCAGTGGCATAGGTCAGCTAGTCAGGGTTGCTGGGAGGACCAAATGGCAAGAGAGGTAATATGCTCAGCTGCTGAAGGATAGCATATGTCCCCTGCACTTTGTGCTCCGCCTTAGCAATCCCATAAGATACTGGTGTCCAAGTTACCCAGCATGAAGTCCAAATGGAGGGGGACACTTGGAGGAGGAACTGTGTTGTTTTGTGTAATATTGGTGTCTAATGCTAGCCTATTACAATCGGGAACCAGGTTTTCTCTTTCTCTCTTAGCTGACTCCAAGTCTAGTGCAGGTTAGAGGATTTTCCATACGTACTAAATAAGGATGGTAGAGTACATGCCTCAGTCTATGACTGGTTCCATTAAAATCAGATTTTATTCCAATTTGGGGTTTTCTGCATTAACATTAACTCAATTACATGAATGAAGACTTTGGGAAACTGTGATCTCTATCTTTTGATCCCTATCTTTTGAATATAAGAGATTCTAATCTATACACAGAGAAAATGGAAACTGAATGACTATTATTTTCTGGTTAACAACTGTTGGGTCCTTCTCTGGGTATTTCATGCATGTTGATCCCAATATTCTATCTTAGTAATGCGCCGAAAAACATGTGCTTAATACACCACAATTGAGAAAATAAAGTAGAAAAATCTTCCAGGAGAGCAACCTGGCCTGGTTCTATGTATCAAAGGCCTTAAGAGTTCTGAATATTCCTATTTCACTGACCACTCCACTTCCAGGAATTGGTCCTTAGGAAATAATTGTGAGGATGAGGAAAATGTTAAAGAGAATACATTACAATGTTGTTTTAAAGTCTTGCAAATGTCAGTCATTCAAAAAGTACTGACTACATGCCTATTATGTGCTAGAAAACAGTTAAATATAAATAGTATTATGACATATTTATATGTGAGAGCAGTTACAAAAAACATGAGCTAATTTTTATAAAAAAATCAAAATGTCAGTGCATAAAAAAGACAGTCGAAGGACATTCAATTAAATGATATCAATAACAGTCATCTCTTAGTCATTGGTTTATGGGTAATTTTTTCTTTTCTTTTTTTTTTTTAACTAAGTATCTTATTTAGGGAGCTATTTTGGAATTATGTAAATCTCCTGACCAAATGTTCACCCATTAGTTTTATTTTCTTTTTAAAAACTATTACTTTTTATTGAGATGATGCTGGTCTGTAACACTGTAAATAATTTAGGACTATAGGTTCATACCTCTTCAGATGTTTAAGTTATACTACACCCACCACCAAAAATCTTCCACCTTGTCCTTTTGTCTCATCCTCTCGAATTTCAACCTGTCACCCTTCACTTCTGGTAGCCTCAATACTGCAGTGAGTTTGCTAGTATTTATGTTAGTTTACTTTTGACTGTTTCTTTGTTTTGTTTACATTTCACATATGAATGAAATCATCCATTTTTGTCTTTCTTATTCTGACTTATTTCACTTAGCATATTTCCCTCAAGTTCCATCCATACTGTGGCAAATGGCAAGACTTTACTTTTTTGAAAAACAATTGTCAAAAAAAATTGTCACTCTATTTTAGCATCCATTGATCATTTGTAACTATCAATCATTCCTTCGACTGTAAGAAAATGCCTTCTCTTCAAGCTTTTATTCATCAGTATTCA
>PVHY01004906.1:67499-88629 GCA_004024945.1 Uropsilus gracilis
TCTTATCTCTCTTTTTTTTTTTTTTTTGACTAGATATCGCTTTTTTTGCCCGTGGAACTGCAGGTTCTCGTTGCCCAAGGTACCACAGACTCAAGCAATCCCCAGCCTCAGCTTTCCATGTAGCTGGGATTACAGGTGCATGCCACCACGCCCAGCTATTTTTTTGGAACTAGGTCTCACTATGGGCCCCAGGCAGGACTCGAACCATGATCCCTAGCCCCGGCCGTTTCATAGGCTGAAGCTTACAGGTATGAGCCACCGTGCCCGGCTCTTATCTTACATTTTTAACACAACCATGTATTACTTTTTGTAAGTAAAGCTTACAGTACTCAATCTTCAAATAATCTTACATAAAAGTGTTAAGATTATTTAAAAAATTCAAGTGCTGTCCCTTCACGGTTCAGAAATATGAAAATCAGTGGTGCTCCTCTTTGAGTTCCATTCATGACAGGAGAGGGGAGCATCTGCTTTTCAAATCAGGATGGAAAGCTGCTATGTCCAGTAAGATCATTATATGCCTAAGTCATAGTTCTTTTCTTGATTGAAGCCAGTCACACAGCTCCAGAGATGACTGGGAACAGTTAAAGTACATTCTGTTCAAGACCTAACCAAGTATCTTTCCCTCCCCCCTGAAAACTGCACAGAAGAATGGTGATGCAAAATCATTTTCATCTGTGATTGAGTTTCTTCCTGCTGACTATTTGGAGTTTCCCTATGAGCTGGTGTGAGGCACTCCTTCCTGTGGCTCAGAACAAGACGCCGTAAGAGCTGAGACATAATGGGGGCTGCATCTTACATTCTCTGGCAGCTCCCAAATCCTGTGAAGGAGATAGCACACTTCTCAGCCCAGAGCACTCTGCCTGGTTGCTCTCACCTTATTAAGGGGGGTTACCGAAATTCACTGTATGCTTAGTCTCTCACCAGACTCCAGTAAGAGTCTGAGTCTTTGTGGTGACTGTGGTGGGGAGGAGGGGAAGGAGCCCCGCTAAGATTAGTCATTATTTCAGTATTGAGTCATTTGGCCACACTGCCCAATCGGCTGTGACCCAAGTTCATGCTTTGTACCCTAGGCGCGAGGTTCTGCCTAGAATCCTAGTACTCCAGGGCCTTTTGACACTGAAATCTTCTGCTGTCTGATGTTACTGCTGACAAGGAGGGAGCCCTTATCCTGTTCAGAAAAATGGTATGCCAAGTTTCTTTAACAAAATCAGAATGATGACATTTTACCAAGCATGTGCAGCGTGAAACACAAAGCTCAGTGCTTTCCTTTCTGTTTTATTTAACCTCAGATTAAGACAACGTGGGAGGTCTATCTTAGTTACTTCATTTTACAGTTGAGGAAACTGAGGTTGAGAGATGGCTAATAATGAGTCACCTTCTATGAAGTGATAGAGACAAAACCAGATACCATAAAGACAGGTCTTGCAGCCATGTCACTGTATCATATTCTTTGGCTCTAAACAAAGTTTCCAGTTTTTTTTTTTTTTAGGAAAAACTAATACATGGAAGCCACAGATGTGGACACCAAGTAGTGTTTGAATCTGAAATAAGAAACTGGACCCCAAGGAAGCATGAGTCCACTAAGAAGAAAGGCCAGGTCTGCTGGGTATCATGTCAGGGCTTCCCTCGTTCCTTCACCGCATCTGAGGAGCTGCAGCAGCGGCTCTTTGCCGTGCCGGGTGCAGGGAACACAGACAAAGACAGGGCTGCTGTGGACCCTGGCCTTGTGTGCTCACAGATGAGAGAGAGAAGAAAACAATAAAAAAAAGTGGTGTTAGGAAGAAAATAAGAAACTCTGGGATCACCACTGAGATGATGACAGCTGAGCTAAAGATGACAAGGCAAGACTGGTAAAGTCTACCCACTTCCCTTCACCCTGCTGGAATTTTCATGCACTTTTCAAGGATTCTTTATGACTTGGGTTCTGTTAGTAAGCAGCTCAACCATGACTTTACAGCCTATGTTTTGTCACAAATCTCTGCCCACCCAGTTCAAAACACTGCATATAGGATATAAATAAGGGCTTGCTAGTATAGAACAATCCTCATTAATTTTTTTAAACAAACAAAAAAAATCACTTCAAAATCAGGAATAAGAGGAAAACTTTTTGCATTTTGCAAAGTTCATCCAAGTGTACTATTTGTTTGTTCCCTGTGGAATTGTCACATCAGCATTCAGAAAGATGATGAAAGACAAGAAATAGTTCCAGAGGGTTCAAAGGAACAAGGCCAAACTCAATATTCATCTGGGCCACGGGGGAACATCGGAGGCAAAAGCACACTGAGTTGGGTCCAACTCTTTTTTATGTTCATGCTGCCTGCGCAGTGGTCAGATGCAGTGCTGGAAACCAAAGGGCTTTTGGAATCAGCATTGGTGAGTCCTAGTCCTAATTTATCTTCATCATATCTCCAAAAATGGTAATTGTATTATCTCACAAGTAGAGAGTCTACAAAGTTTGCTGAAGGCAGCAGCAGAGAGGACTCACAGTCCCCCTTCCCCAGTGTATGACTGCACTTTTCTCTGGGAGAATAGAAGATGCTCCCTGAGAAGTGGGGCTGGAGGCCATTTATAGCTAAGAAGGGACTTTTTTTTGATGTTCATAGATTTCAAATTATGACCCTTTTCCTGGATTTAAAGACTGCAGTAAAATGGCTATGTATTTGCTTTGTGGAAGTAATGCTGTTCTGAGACCCTTTATTCCCTGACTTTCAGAAGTCTATTTTTTCTCCATGTTTCCTTGAACTATTGAATAATTAACCCTAATGACTAATTTAGTCTCCCAGAATAAAGGCTTGTGAAATCTACTCCTGATGCATATAATAACACCAGAAGGACACATTGTTGTGTGTAGTCTGAGAAACCCAAAATTCCTCTTGCAAAGCCTGACCTACCCTGAAAAAGAAGGAAAGCCGACAGTGTCTTTACTGGAGCAGTTATTTTATTGTTTCACAAACATCCAGGACCTTAGTGATTTCTTCTATCACACAGAACTGACAGGGAGTGGCATGCTCCCTTGCCCTTCTTTGTCTGCCAGAGGAGCTCCACACCAACTGACCGAAGCTGTCCCCATGGGGGACGGCCAGTGTGGGCCTCCAGATTGTGAGGCTGTAGGGTTAGATATCTTGTGGCCTGGCACTGCGCCCTCATGGTGCTGCATATCCAAAGCAGCCAGCAGCCAGGCAGAGCCCTCTCTGGACCACCAGGGCACCTGTCTGTGAGGGAAGATAAATCCTATTTCAGGCCTGGCATGACAAACAATTGTCCACCGCTACATCCAAAAGAACTTGAGCAGCAGAAGGGAAAAGAGGAGAAAAGTACCGGCTCCTGAGTTGGATGGAAAAGTGGATGGATATTTTTTGGGATGAGTTCTGGTTCATTTGGTGTGGATTCTATGCCTTTTTCACCCAGCTTGCCTCAACCCTAAGCTTTATTTCCCAGGCTTTAAGATAATTCTCTTAATGAAGTAATGCAATACCAAAGAAATGGCATCAGAGGGCTTTGCCCTTTCCTGCTTTTTAAAGGCCATCAAAACCATCATTCCCTCACAAACCCACACAGGAAAAAAGATGAGGCTTATCTTGTTTTTAAGCTATCCTGTTACCAGTTTCAATGGTACCAGAAAGATAAGTAAATACCTGCAAAATAAGGTCTGACTTAAGACTCACCTGATATGCAGTTTTCTATCTTGCTGAATGAACATAATAATAAGATTTCAAACTCATTAGAAACTGTGGTTCAGTCTAGAAGTATGCTTCTACATACAATACAGGGAGAGCCCCTGATTACTTAGCAGTGAAGCCACTGGCACAAACAGGATTTCCTACAGAGGTCTTAGGGCAAGGAAGCTTCTTTCTTACTTCGCCCTGCCATCTGGGCAGTCCCGCTGCTCCTCCCTTACTGTAAACAGGCAGTTAGAGGAAACTGGGGAATACTCCTTCCTATTGTTCTCTGTGCTTTACTTCCCTTTCATCTCTGGTAATAGCTGGAATTTATGAGTACACAAGATTACTTTCCAAGTCTTTCCTGCAGTTTATTTACTTCACGGGTACTACTCAGAAGCGCCCCATCGTTTGGTTCCCTTCATCTCAACTGTATTTGCTCAAAGGTGTGGCTTCATCTCCACACACTGAATGGAAAAGGAGCCAAAGCAACTGTATGTGGTTTTTAGGGTCCAAAGCGATGGTGTATGGTCTCCCTATTTATACCTTCTACTCCAGGTAGGTCTTGCTTTTCTAAAAATACACTGTTTTTTCCATAAAGTTCTTGTAAAACAAGGATCTCCAAAATCCAGCTCTGGAGCAACTTCATGAAGTCTCTATTACTCTAGTCTAGTTTCGGGTAACACTGCTTAGCACTTACATATGTATTGAACTAGTAATACTGCCTGCTAATTACTACACCCTAAGACATCATATTCATTTTTCATAATTGCTTGTGTAGGTCATAACCTCCTTGAGGTCCTGGCCATAGATCTTAGCATATATAAGTAGAAGTGTTCTTTTATTTCTTTATCATTTGAGAAATCACACAGGTCCCTCATTTCAGTAAGTTCAATTTCTTTATGCTACAAGTGGGTGAATACGTAAGTGTAACATTAGAATTTCCCCAAAGAATATTGCCAAGACCAGTGTTTATGTAATATGCTTACATCATTTCAATTAATAGAATGACATAAAAACTTCTAAATTTAAAATTAAGTGCTTTCTGGAAATATAAAATAAATATTTAAACTTCACTGAAGAAAAAAATTTGAGCTTGTCTGACTAGGGAGAAATACAGTGAAACTATTTTGAGAAAGGCAAGGACCAAAGTATGTATTTGTCCTATTTTATGTCAATGCTATGCATATACGAAGTTCTAGGCAGTAGATGAAATACATCCATTCATCATTTCTTATTTCCTAGGGGGCTCTGCTCTGTGGTGAGCAACAGTTTCATGAATGATGAGCCAAACAGGTTTAAAACCAGGAAACACTACACTAACTATGTAATTGCAAGCTGGTAAGTGCTACAAAAGAAAAGAATGATCTATTACGGGAATGAATACTGGAGAAGGCTTCCATTTACAATGAGATTTGAAGGCTGAGATGAAGCAGTCAGAGGTGAGCTGGGGTGGATGGGGAGTGTTTCAGGCACTAGATTTTCAAATGAATAATTTTGGAAGATAGAGATGATGTCACCTCTAGACCATAAGCAAGTTTATTTACTCCTCAATACAACAAAGGTTAGGCTAACTAGCCCATTATAAAGGAGTCAGCTTCCCCAAGCCTGTACCCACTCCCTCCCTCCCTCTCCCCTGTCATTCAACCCATTATGTATATGGGTATCAGTTGCCCTCCTCTTGTTTGCCTATGGTAACTGGGCATCTAGGACCTGGTGTAGGTACTCTAATTACTCTTGTTGTTGTCTGTGTCTTCTGCCACTATCTACAAAACCATGGCAAGCTGCTATATTAGCTTGTAAGGTAAAAATCTCAAATTCTTTAAAGTTCTTGACATTGATGAACTTTAATATGAAAGAATGGGGACTTTTTATTTTATAAAGACAAAACCCAAGAGGGGGTTAAGGATGAATTCTCTTCCTCAGAAAGAAGAAACTTGGTTGTGTCTACTAATTACAATATTAGATTAAGTGATGAATCCTTAACATTTGGAAGAAGTAAGTTTTGGACAAAAGAAATGCAATTTCTTCACATAGAGCATATATATATATATCTTATATGAGTTACCATCTCCATGGCTGAAAATACAAATTGTTTGATGAAAGACACTCATTAATTTATGGAAAGGCAGGCCCAGATATAGAATGCCCAATTTGACAGGTATTTGAGAACTCAGTCTTGGCCAAATGAGTTGGTAGAAGGTAGAAGGATCATGTCCTTCCACCACATGATCTTCATTATCTGTTAGAGAACTAGTGGAAAAGGTCATTAATCTGTCCTAGTCAGAGATAGTTTATTTTTATTTTCCCCAAATTTTATTAACATGTTGGATATATATGACTTTGGGGCTACAGTTTCACACCTCCACATGTGCACATTTTACTTACCTTCTACCCAAACTCTTCTGCACTTTATCATAGTCTGATTCAGAGACACAGAGACAAAGATATATCTAGGATCTGTATCTACAAAATCTCCCTTAGAAGAAGCTACAAATCAAATATGTTACACAAACTTGCTAAAATAGGCTCATATTCTAGGGCAGTTGTTTCTCAAACTAGATGTGTAGAAGAACACTTCCAGGTAATTTTAACAGGCACAACTCTTAAGTCTATTTGGGGAACAATGCACTATGTATCCCTAGGAATACAACTTTTACAGCAATAATAAAAGAGTTTTGGAGCCCTCAATTAACCCAGCATTTCCCAAATCATTTTAGCAGCACCCTACCACTACACAGTGACACAGTAAACATTATCTCATCTTATGAAACACCATTCCATGAGGTAGCAGAGAAAAGTTCTTTTAAGGCAAAAAGAAAAATAAGATTTATATGGTAAAGAATATAGTGCTAGAATGCTAACATTATAAAATTTCACTTATCTAAAGTAGAAAGTAACAGTGCAATGGGACAGAAAGGGCTGATAGGGGACTGATTTCTTGGTTTGGTTATATGATATGCCATGGGCAGGTCATCTCTACTGTGCATCCGGGATCCCTGGGGTCAATTGTTTCCTGAGATCTTATTTAGAATAAAAAAATTTTCCCATTTAAGGACTATTTCCATATTTCAGGAAAGCATACCAGCCATAATGATAGCTAATCTTTAGAGCTTCTAATCAATGTGCTAGGTACTACTTTATGCAGTTTACATGAAATTCTAACAATAAATTTACAAGGGATGTAACAGAAAATGTTATCCATTTTCACAGAAAAGGAAACCAAGCACAGGAAAGTTAACCATGCGAACCAAGCTTTATAAGACTCAAAACTAGAAAACCAACCAAGTTGGTGAACCAAGGCTATGCAGCTAGCAAATGAAAGAGCTGGGTTTAAACCCAGGCAGTTTGGCTTCAGAGCATCATCCTTATGCTCAACTATCTGGAATTACAGCATCTATTAGCCAACTGGTAACACAAGCAAGTCACTCTGGTAACCCTTCTGTTGGACCCTAAAGAGGTCCTGGGGATTTTAAGAGAGAGGCAGGGTCATCTAGGGAAATATTAAGGGAAAAATCTTTTTTTTAAAAAAAACAAACAAACAAACAAACAAACAAAAACCACAAGGGGTATGAGAGTATGCTAATATCTTGACAATGGGTAGGGGGTGCAGTAATATCAACACAAAGACAACCAATATAACCAACACATTAGTGAGCACTCGCATTCTCAATAACACTAGCACACAATTAATTGTACACTTCAAAGCTTCATAAACTGCACTGACATTTATATTAAGAAATTCCACTAATGTTGAATGAATATTTTAATTTCAGTTTTTATATATCTTTAGGGAATTCAGCGTAAAAGAAATATGAGATTGCCAGGCACTGTAACAACAGAAAGAAGAAATCAACTGGGTAAGCGTGTAACCAAACTTGCCTTTTGGTGACTTCCTCCATTTTCCAAGTGTAAATTCTACTCTTTGAGCTTCCTTGCCTGAAGCTTTTTCAGGGGAATTTCTGAAGTTCAATTATAGGGTTGTTCTTATAATAAGGACTATTAATTCATAATGAAATTATTTGCTTTTAAGCTTCATCCAGGTGCTGTTGTGAAAAAAACAAAACAAAACAAACAAAACAAAACTAACCCAACTACATTCCTAAAGGGTCGTTAATATGGCCAGTACAAACAGGTGAGGTCTCTTGATGCCACAGTTCACTGTAGAACTTCTGTGAAGAGCTGGGTGTTGAGTCTACAGATGGTCCTTCAGGGAATCCCACTTGTCCTTTTGTGCTATGGCATCCCCTTCTTGATGAGCTAATTTTGATAGCCCTCTACTTAGCTCAAGTATGCCCATGTGGTATGAGACAAGACACACACACACACACACACACACACACACACACACACATATCCCTCTAGCTCAAGTATGCCCATGTGATATTAGACAGACAACACACACAGAGACACACACACACACACACACAGAGTAACTGAATCCTTGCATCTAAACACATTTGTAAATGAACACATTTACAACTCACCTGAGTACAAAGTTCTTTGGTCACAGACTTTCTCCCCCTTCCCCAGTTCCCACCCTTAGAAAGATGTATGGATTTTTCTCTATTCTCCTCTAGCTTTAGTTTAAGTAAAGAAGTGTGAGGCCAGCCAGATTCGCTTCCTTTCTGTAAATCTTTCTTTTTCTTTCTCCATGCAATTTGAGCATTTACAAGGACTTGCTTTGTATGTCTCTGTAGTGGATTCTGTACTTTGCCTTCAGTATTCATTTTGCCCTTTCTCCTTCTAGTAAAACAGACCACCAAATCCCATTTCTCCAGTCTCAGTCACTGTATAGGTATATGTGATAAGCCATCCTCTGGGCACGTTTCCACACTCCTGTCAAGAACCTCAGTTCAAACAAATGTGTTCTTTGAGTTGTCCAGGTGTGCAGATGTGAAACTTGTAACTAGAAGCACTTTCCATGAGCAAAGATAGTCATCAAAATGCCAAAATGTAGAAAAGGGACTTAGAGAAAGGTAAACAGCAGTGCTGATTAAGCCAACCTTGAAGCTTACCTATATCTAGAATGACAGTTTAGGTAGCCAATAAAATCCTTATTCTTTGGCTGCTACAAATCTAGTCTTCTGTACTCACAGTCCTAAGCACCCCAACTACTGTTTTTCTCTTTTGCAGTGATTTTCTACAAACACTGTGAGATCTTCAAATCTGTGTATTCATGTCTCAGTTTGGGAACATATTTCTTTAATCATGTTTTTGATCACCGCGTCTCTTAAGACCATCAATCTCTTTATCCAGATACTCATTTTGTGGAGATATTATTAATAGGGGAACAGAGGTGGGAACAGTTGTCCATTTTCTGAACTTAAATCAACCTTGTGTTTCTGAAATCAGGGGATGGGGGGATGGTTTGGGGAGAGGGAGGTCTAACTATTTCAAGAAGGAAGTGACTGACCTGAGCTATCAAACTGGGTTTTCACCTAGCTTTGGCTGGATAGGAATTCTTCCAAAAACTTTTTGAGAATTACTCTATTTGCCAGACTTAATTTTTGTGTTGGATAGTTTTGTCTTTTCAACATTTTAAACAAAAGAAACTAATATTTTAAATGATTTTTGTTACAGGCTCACTGAAATAATACAAGAAGCTGTCAATATGCAATTAGTAAATAAAGGTATCAGTTTAGAGGGAAAACAAAGGCTCAGTATTTAGTTCAGCATCATTTGTAATTGGGGGTAGGGGTATACTATTTAACTAGTGCCTTGAAATTAACTTTCTTGCATGCTGACACCTAGAGAAGTCAGTATAACTAGGACATAGCATCTGACTTCTAAGTTACTTCTGAACACTGAAATATTCATATCAAATTATCACCAATTAAATGGTTAGGCAACACAGCACAAACACAGTTGGCAGGTTCCTGCTGCCTGACTTCCAAAGTTCCAGATCTTCTTCCAGGGTTTGCACTAAGAATGTCCAGCAAACTCTAACTGTACCAATGGTTAATAGTAGAGCTAGTGGCTGGGCACGGTGGCGCATGCCTGTAAGCAGCAGCCTAGGAAGCCATAGCAGGGGTTGTGGTTTGAGTTCCCACTCGGAGCAACGTAGTGCGATCTAGTTCCAAAAAAATAGCTGGGTATGGTGGCGCCCGCCTATAATCCCAGCTACCTGGGAAGCCAAGGCTGGGAATTGCTTGATACCCTGGTTCCATGGGCAAAAATATTGAGACCTATTTAGTCTCAAAAAAAAAAAAAAAAAAAAAAAAAGAGTAGAGCTGGTAGCATCTATTTAGGTTTATAGTAAAATCTAATTTCTACTGGAAACCTGCCATTTTGAAAAGTCCCTTGCAATATTTCAGTTTGCAAATTAATATAGACTTTATGCCTGCAGTTACATTTGCCACACTTTCTTTCTTCTATTAAGATTTTTTGGTAAAATGTCTCTAAGAAAATTTAGAGATATAGTTACCAGATTTCTGGTTTCATTAAAGTGCATGTGTACACACACACACACACACACACACACACACACACACATACACACACACACACACAGAGAGAGAGAGAGAGAGAGAGAGAGAGAGAGAAACTCTCTAAATAGCCAATACCTGTTAAGCCTATCTCTAAGTAAATTCTATTAGAATTTAATTTAGTCAGCAATAACTAGAGCAATAAATTGGGGACTCAAGACTAGCATGTAATATGCTAGATACAGTATATTCAGAAGGCCACATGGGATGCTCTGTATTTCCCATAGTTAAAACAAAGAGGAAATGAGGGAAGAAAGAGACAGAGGGACAGAAGAGGGAGAGGATAATTTTGGAGGGAGGAAAAGGAGAAAAACAAAGGGAGCGAATGGAAGACTAGGAAATATCTTTTATTTTTAAAATAAAAATGCCCAGTGTTTCACAGTTAAGCCAAGTACAGGGTTTTATCAGACACTAGTCATTCCAGCCACCATGGGAAGGCCAGATGGGAGGCAGAAATTCAGTGCAAGACAATGAAGCATGGGTATCAGACAAACACAGACCATGTCACAGCAGTGGGCTACACGGAGTTACCAAGAGATTGTCACTGTAACCTATCATTTTAGGATAAGACCAAGTAGCAGCTTTTGTCACATCTTACCATTTGTAATTTAATGACTCAGTATTGTTATGTGGAAAATTACACTTACAATAAAATCTCAAGAGTTTACATTTATCTGAAATACTTGGTACCTACCACTTATGATCTTGCAATATATTTGCACCAATGTGATAAAACAACACATATAATGTCCTATCATGCTTTGACGAAGTTATTGAAGTGATTCTCAACTCAAATCAGAGGCTTAAGTTCCAGTTAAAAATAATCCTGTATAGGAGGGTACTTTTTATGGTGTCAGACTGGGAAGCATCTCATATTCAGGTAACAAAGATCAGTGCCACCCACTAAAGGTTAGACTGAAAAAAAACCTGGTTTTCAATGTATAAAATAGCTACCTTCTGTGTCAGTATTTCATAATAAAAAATGACTGGTTTCTTGCCTTAAGCTAAATATTTTTATCCAGCTCAATGGCTGAAGATGTGGTCAGGAAGACCAGAAAATTTATGATCAAAATTGAACTGAGACTGTCAAGTCTGATTCTTTTCCTACCAAAAGGAGCTAATGCAAAGGCTTCCATAGTTACTCCAATTAGCAGACACAATAGGCAAAATGTGAGGTATGAATGCAAGAGGTCTGCAGCTAGGAAGGAAGAAAAGGTGCACACTCTTCTCCTTGCCTACCAAGATGATCAGGATGCAATACACAATGTTCTTGAAGCCAGGCACTATCAAGCTCTCTGCAGCATGACCATGCTGCCAGTGTGCTGAGAGAAACTAGTTTGAAAAAGTGCTTGGGACTTTATCTAAAGATAATTTTTTTTTTTAAACTGACAAAATGAGGTTGATTCCTTTCCTATGCCACCCGACTGATAAAAAAGGAAACCCACAGTGAATTTTACAGTTGAAAGAAGTCTCTTAAGCTTCCAACCAAGCGTAACAGCTTTTATAAAAAGACCATATTCACTTATGTTTTCCTTTTGATATTTTTAAAAAGTTGAAAGAAGAGGTAGTCAAGTCTTACATAAGCATCCTTGTCTTGTTTTTTTTTTTTTTTTGACAACTTTTCCTAATCTTTGAGTAAGTCAATTCTACCTCCCACCTTAAATTAAAAACAACATTTACTTGAAGTTTGTTGGAAGGCAATTTGGTTTAGCCAGCAGAATTTTAAATATGCATGTTATTTGATCCTCTAACTTTGCTTCTGGAAATCACCATACAAAAATGCATGGACAAATGCTTCTATAACATAAGCACAAGAATCCCACTGCAGCATTGTTTGTAGCAAGCCCAGAATCAAACAACCCCTAAGTCTACATAAGCAAGAAATTAAATTATGAAATATATGAACTGAGAGTTATTCAACAGTTTAAAAATAAACTGTGTCTGATGAACTGACATAATCAAATAAAGTGAAAAAGGAGATGTTCAGAAAAATATGTAGTGTAAACCTATAGGAGTACACAGTGTAAATGAAAGAAAGATACAAATAGTTTTGGGAGTCTTTACATATATGCATTTATAAACACATGTACTTTTGAATTTGCAATAAGAAAGATATGGAAGTATATCAGGGGTGTTATCTTTGGGAAGTAGATTTCAGATAAGGATAGAGGAAAGACAATATTTACTTTTTATGTTTCTATATATTGGGCATTTTTGCAACGACACTGTTTTGCTTCGTGGCTAAAACCATTTTTTTTTTTTAAGCCTAAAGCTAACTGACTTCTAGATCCCCTAACTTATTTCTTCCCTCAGCAATTCTAGTTTCTGAAAGTGGCATGCAGAGCGAGAAGAGCAGAGATCAAGGCTACCAGGTGTTTTAAAAAGAGGGCATAGTGAAGATCTGTCCCTGCTGACAAACACAGCATACTTGCAAATTTGCATTCAAATACCACTAGGTCAAGGGAAGAGGCTAGGGAGCTCTAACAACCTCAGTTCTACTGGCTTCATATTTAAGGGTTCCAACTTCTGTAGCCTCCACCCAAATAGAAAAGACAACGACTTCAAAGAGGGAATAAGAAATCAGTGAGGCTGAAGTACAAGGGAACTGACTTTTCTCTCTCCTTCTCCATAAACATCAAGCTGTATTTAATTTATTCTTTACTGGACAGAGCTGATTTAGAACTTTACAGATACCCTACAGTGAACAGTCCCCCACCCCCTCCACCCAATTGTCATATTTCTACTTGCTATCTTTACGTCTGTTTAACTTTCCAGGGCAGCTTGTAATGGTTCATAAGTAATATATAGGTACTACCTGTCACAAGTAACACAGCTCTGAGTATAAGCTCTGCCAATGAGCAGATCTGGGATACTGGGGCAAGTTACTTGGGAGCATTAAACTGAGCAATGTATACAAATGCATTATGTATACAGAGCATACAGAGCAGGTAGGTCATGTTCACTAACAAAGTTCATCTTAAATAATTTATAGAGTAATATGTGATATGCTCTGTCAATAAGCATTAGCTATGTCAGATATGTTAAGAGTTCCAGCAATGACCAAGTCATGGTTCCACCCAGAAGCAAGTAACATTAGAGCTGGAGTAAATTTGGACGTTATTCCTCTCATGTTGTAAAATCCTTTTACATCTCAGAAGACAAATAATATAAGAAAGATTGACTCAAGCTGCTTTGAATAAAGCTAAGCAAGGAGTAAGACTTCTTGTTGAGCAGAATTCTGGGCAGAATTTCTGGACTACACAGGGGAGGTGATCTGAGGTCTCTGTGAAACAGCCTGAACACCAAGAATGTGTTATCTTATCTGATCTCTTCATTTTACAGATAAAGACACTAAACTCCAGAAGTTGATGGTCTTTCTTCAGCACAGAGCTAGCAGAGGTAAGACTGAAAAACAGGGTCAGGTGTCAGGTTCTAAAGGAAAAATGCTGCTCTCTACCCCTAAATCGTTTTACTGCAGCTGTGATGGACAACTCACATGCTGGAATGTGGCTGAGAAAAGTGCTGCAAGACAGGGACACAAAGAATGTGGAGAAGAGGCTGAGGTGTGTGTGAGCAGCCAGGGAGTGAATGTCTCTTCACTGAAGAGATTATTTCACTATTGGATTTGAAGATGAGAGAGGGCAGGTGGGCACCCAGGACAGGAGCAACTCAAACGTTTTATGGAAGAAAGGCTCTTAAGCAGGCCACAAGGTAGGTCATGCTCACTAACATAGCTCATCTTAAATAATCTTTAGTAATATGTGCTAAGACCAGAATAACGTTAGGGCTTCTTTAGGTTTTGAGGGTCAAGTTTGGAAACACTAGTTTTTAATACAGATTTGAAAAAAGGGAGATTAATGCATCCCTAGTCCACACATGGGCAGGAGACAGGCAGATGGTTTTTCCTGGCTGATAATTGCTCAAAAAGGCCTGAATTGGGACGATGGAAGTCATAGTGCAAAAAAGTGACACTGTAGAGACAGGATTGGTATACTGGAGCAGTGCTTGGAGGAAGCCAATATGACTCTGAGGAAGGACAAAGGTGGGTAACTGAATTCCATTAACAGAGAGAGAGAGAGAGAGAGAGAAAGAGAGAGAGAGAGAGAGAGAGAGAGAGGCCTAAAGAGGGTGGCTTGAGGGAGCTGGAAAGGTAAGGTGTCTGGGAGGTGACAGGTGAAGAGTCAGTCCACCAGGGAACTGATCAGTGGTCTGGAACCCATCTTTGGGTCAGCTGCATCTGCTGTAGACACAGCTCATTTGGAAGAACTAAGTTTGGGAGAAGACAGAGGAAGAAGAGTCAGTAAATTGGAGAGAGGTCAGGCACCCAGAAGTGTTCTTCATTAACAGCAAGGGCAGGGAGGCTTTTGTGGGCCACTGTTCATAAGATTCAGATGCCATAGAGACTAACTGTTGGGAGGACTGTGTAGTTAAATAAGCCTGGGTTCACAGCCTCATCACGCGTTAGCTTCGGTACTCTTGAGCTACTTCACCTTTTCAGGTCTTGGGTTCTTATGTGTAATATGGGCCTGACATCAGTACCCTGTAGTGTTAATTTAAATGAGATTTAAATGAAATGTTTTAAAGCATTAAACATGTGCTTGGTTCACAGCAAGTGCCCTATCAGTATTATTATTATTATTACCATTGCAAGGAATTAAGTAATGATCAAGTAGTGAAGAAGTGGAAGATACTTGTGGTGTCACTTTTCTTTTTTAAAAAGTTTGACCGTGAAGGAAGGAGAAAACTGCCTCTGATCTGCAGCGGCAAATCAGAAAGGCATAATGGATGAACGAAGAGTTCAGAAGCAGGGTAGAATCAGTGACACAGGTTGAGGAGTTTGCTTTGGAAGGAGGGATAATGCATCATTCTCATAAGAGAGAAGGTGAAGATAAAGTGATTTCTGAGTTGAAAAGAGCAGAGGGAATCACTTTGGATAGCTTCACTCACCCCAATTAATTGTAATGAGGCTGAATGTTGGATTGGGAATGTAGGAGTTAACTGGGGCTTATGGATTGCAGGGGAGGGGGAAAGGGGACAGAAGGGAAAGCAGAGAGTAAGGCGGGCAGGGAAGGACACACCACATGGTAAGTGCTGAACAAGCATGTGCTCTGGTGTTTGTCTTTCTGCCTGAAAGCAGAGCCTTCCTTTAATGGTGGAGCACACGGGTGATGATGTCCCCTAAGGTGCTGTGTCCCTGTGAGCAGAGAACCCCAGTCCCTCAGAAGGTCTAAAGCACAGATCTAGGGACAAGGAGAGTGTGAGTAGAGTCATGGAATTGCTGAGTCAGTCAGGACCCTCAAAATGCTATATCCTCTTATGTCCAGGAGTACTTCTTACTGTGTAGTAATTCCATGCTTAAAAGAGAAAACAGGTTGGGCATGGTGGCCTGTAATACAAGCACAGGGAGGCAAGAGGCCTGGTATCCCTTGAGTTCGCAGGTTTGAAACTACCCCAAGCAACATAGCAAGACCTGGTCTCGAAAAAGCAGCCAGGCGCAGGGGCGGGCACCTGTAATCCCAGCTACCTGGGAGGCTGAGGCTGGGGATCACTTGAGTTCATGGGATCAAGACTACCCTGGGCAACATGGCAAGATCTAGTCTCAAAAAAAACAAAACAAGACTGTTCTGAATGTGACAGGTGATTGAGGTAATAACATAGGTAATTAAGAGTGGGGTGAAGGAAATCAGTTTTTTGTGAAAAAGAAGTGGAGAGGCTTTGGCAGGATAATGTCTCTCTGCACCAGATGGTTGGGTATATCCCAATTCCATTCTCAGGGGAACAGAAGATGGAGGGAGAAAGGCCAGGTTCTAGCAGCCTTGAAGAGAAGGTTGTGAGAGGAAGTTCAGGGAAGGAGGACAACGACTTGCCACAGAACAGGGCTTCTGACAAGCAGGATGAAAAAGGACTGCCAGAAGCTGAGAGCTGGGCAGTGTGTGGGTGAGCAGTGGAGTGGTCTGCTCAGGTCAGGGACAGGAACACAAAGGAAAGATGACATGGATCAGTAACTGTGAAAGTGAAGCAATGACTTGCAAGTTGGAGTGAAGGACATGAAGGCAAAATGGCAGGAAGAATGCAAAAAGGATAAAACCTAGTTTGTAAAGGAGACTACCGAACAGGTGGCACTGGACTGGGTTTCTAAAAGGTGGCACAGCTGCCCTATTAGGGAAAGGTCAGGTCTGACAGTGACTCCTCAGCATATTCTATGAAAACAAATCCCTGTTTTTCAGATTCCTATTCAAGCAAGATGTACATTAATGATAAATCACTAATTCACTCCAGTGAGAATGGCCCACATTTAAAAACTGGAAAATACTGGAGAGAATGTGATTATTAAGGAACCCTTTGTAAACTGGTCCAGCCTCTATGAAAAGCTGTGTGGAGGGCTCTCAGAACACTTATATGTGAAATATAGAGAAATGTCAAGAAAATTCAAAACTAGCAAGCTGACCATAGATCCGAGGCCAACAGGAAAGGAGGACAAGGAAGAGGGGCGCAAAACAGTGGAAAGAAGAACACAAGAGAATACAGTGATGGTTCATGGGTGACATAGTGGCAGAACTATGGAGACTACAGACTACAATGATGGAAGAAAAAGTAACAAAAAAAGAATATGATAAATAAATATTGACTATATTAACAAGTGTTCATTTGTTCTTACTTAGAACTATTTTGTTTGCTTTATTCAACCAAGATCCATTATCTTCCTTGGTAACATCTTGGGTATTTCCTTTGTTCATCATTTGGTTGGTGATATGGAGGGGAAAAAAGCACTAAGAAAAAGATACAGGAAGAGACAAAAACCAGGCACAACCAGGCAAGTGCCCTGGTTTCCTCATATTTATCCCATGACAGGAGAGTGTCAGAGCACAAGCAGGCTAGTCGAGGACCTCGCTGATGTCACTGAAGCGAGGGCTTGCTTATGGGGAAAGACAATACAGTAACCAGTGGGAAAATTGTCAAGGCACTCAGTGACATTTTAAACACATTTGCTTACAGACCACACAGCCACAAAGGACAGTTTCACTGTTAGATTCTCAGTTACTGGGTGCCTAATTCATAGAAATCAATGACAACAAGACCAAAGAGGCCACCATACATAGGGGGACATAACCATGAAGCCCTGTCTGTTTTCTTCCAACAGTAACAGTGACTCTGTTATGTTCTTCCTGGTGGCATTTGGCATTTCTTAGCTAGGGATCAGCAGAAGCTGGCAATTCACAATTTCTAAGTATTCCTATCTGTTTACCACACTCTCCATATTCAAAGAATTTAGTGAAAAATTTTACTTTTTAAATCTGTATTTCTTTTTATTGCTTTGCTATAATCTGGAAAAACCCTGTAACTTTTATATCACACAGTTCTTACTAGGACCATGAGGTGACTGATAGATACCTAGAGAATTAGCACTTAAATTCAGAGTACTATTTTTTTATTACTAAAATATAACTGAGTGTGGAGTAAAGATGGCTTGCCATGAACAGAGAGTTAAAAAGGAGATAAAATACCCAGCTCTTGCCATTTTGTTGAATGCTTCTATAGGTCAGTGTGGACAATTATTAAACCCAGATAATAGTGACAGATGGCATAAAAGTCTCTGGCTCTTTGTCAACCATCTGCCCATAAGAGTCTTTGTACTGTATTCATGTTTCTTAGATATTTGATTTTAGAAGGCACATAGCTCTTAATAGTATCACAAAGAACTGTGATACTTTTTACACAACCTTTACAATATATGGGAGACTGAAAAATCAAAGATATTATTTATCCGGTTTGCTTCTTAACCTCTCTGCATCTACATTGTAATAACAACAATAAAACATTAAAAAAATAAGGAGCCGGACATGGTGGTGCGTGCCTGTAATGCAAGCTATTTGGAAGGCTGAGGCTAGGAATCACTTGAGTCCACAGGTTCAAGACTACCCTGGGCAGCAAAGCGAGATCTAATCTCTCTCTAAGAAAAGAGGGTTTACTATGTTAAACAACAGTGAGGGCAGAGTAGAAAAATCAAAAAGTCAGGGGCAGGTGTGGGATCAATGGGATCAAACTTGAATCTGCCATTTAAGAGCTGTGTGTCCATGGACACATTTTTTTTAAAATCTTCCTGGGTAAGGCTTTATTTTGCCATCTGGGAAGTCTGGGTGATAGTCCTCAGAATGTAGGTTTGATGAGATAAAGCATGGAAAGGCCTGACCCTGGGTTTATCCTATGCCAAGTACCCTAGTTTTTCTTCTTCTCCTTAGATTATAGAGAGTGGTTAGCCTTGCGGATGGGTAAACAACTAGAAAATGCACTTGAAGGAAGATTAAGACAAGTTTCTAACTTTTTATCTCCCTCTCTGGAAATAGTCTTCTCATTATGTCCATTTACTGTGGGTGAGTTTCTTCACAGCTCTAGATCTGGCTGGCTGACTTATTGTACATGCAATGTCTTTCTTCTCTGCAAGCATTTAAGTTGTCTATTTAGAAAGGGGCTTTGCAAATAGTAAGACACTCAAAAAGTTCTGTACATTAAATGAAGCACTTGTGACATATATCACTAGTATTATATCATATGATTTTAGGGGTCAAGTATAAATTTTCTAAATGATTTCAATGGTCATTTCCTTTACTATGTATTAGACAAAACACATGGCTCATCAAACCTGAGATTTTATGTTTTTGCTTAGGATAATAGATGAAGTAAAAAAGGATATTGATTTATGTAGTTAATAACAGCATGGTTGTCATAATATATCAAAAATCATGTGGCTGGTAAAGGAGATAACGAAATTTGGAAACCACTGGCTTAGTAACAAGTAGGACATTGGGTTAGGAAAGTTAATTAGGGTAGGTGGGAGTCTGTTTTCAGAATCTGTGGCTTGTGCATTCTCAGCTGGGCACGGCAACGGGTGGGTCAACGCTGAATTAGGAATCAAGTCAGAGTCAGGTCAAGCCAGGGGCTGGACATCTGACATAAGAAGCATGCACATTAAGATATCTGGGTGTTATCATAGGAAATACCAAACATGAACTAAGCAGGAACAAGGGTCAGATCCCATGGCTATATTCAAGGTCATAGCTGAATGGGCAGGAACTACCTAGGAGATAAGTCACCCACCCCAGGAAGGGTGTGTGACTGCCCTGGGTTCATTTTCTTTCAGACTTAAAGATACACATGCCTGGATTCCTCCAACAGGTAATTATTTCTCAACTTACTACCTCTGGATCTCTTCAAGATAGAGGTGCTGCCTTTTGTGCACATATAAAGAGCTAGTGGGTTTCTTTCTACCCTATATCTCACTTTCCCAGCAAACTGCTGCTGCTATCTTCAGAGGGGTGTTAATCCAAGTCTCCAACACATGAGTTCCCTTTCCTGGACCCAATGCTGAGCTGACTTCTAGTCACCTTGGATGAAATACAGAATGAATTTTCCCACAGAAAAGTATTCTAAATTGAAAGTAGGTTTTGATGAAATAGTGCAAACATATTGCATATGATTCTGTAAGCTAGACTGCACAATTATATTGCCACTTCTGCAGAACAATGATTTACTACAAATATAATACATATTTTGATATAAAATGAAAATCTGGCTTGCAACTTTTCCATAGGTAGTGACTACCTAAAATTTTAAAACACAGCCGATTCCTTACTAGTGAATGCTTAATGAAATTATCTTAAAATTTATTTCTTACTGTCTTTCCAAAAAATAATGGATTTTGTCATCAATCATAGTTGGTGCTCAAGTCTTGTACTACTGAAAAATAACTGACCTCCTCTCCCCTCATAAAAGAAGGACTCTTTTTATATTTGAAGACAATTCAAGATACACGAATAGAATTCCAGTCAACATTTCTCTCAGCAATCCTCAGCTGCAACCACTTACTCTGGGAATGAGCTGGAAAGACCATCTTAAATTCCCATCCTGCAACAGCATCAGTAAGAAATCCGAACTTCATCGCACCAAAAACAATTAAATACCTGGGAATAAACCTAACAAAACATGTAAAAGAACTATACAAAGAAAACTTTAAAACGCTACTAAAAGAGAGAAGAAGACACAAGGAAATGGAAAGACATTCCTTGCTCATGGATGGGAAGAATTAACATCATCAAAATGGCCATCCTACCAAAAGCAATCTACAGATTCAATGTAATCCCCTTAAAAATCCCAATGACATTCTTTAAAGAGATAGAACAAAAATCACAAAAATTCATATGGAATAACAAAAGACCTCGAATATCAAAAAACCTCCTCTCCAAAAAAAGAGAGAATGGAGGACTAACTATTCCAGACTTCAAGCTATACTACAAAGCCATAATACTTAAAACGGCATGGTACTGGTACAACAACTGACAATCAGACCAATGGAACAGAATTGAGAATCTGGAAATAAAGCCACACACATATAGCCAATTAATCTTTGACAAAGGAGGGAAAAACTTACATTGGAACAAAGATAGCCTCTTCAACAAATGGTGCTGGGAAAACTGGACTAAGACATGCAAAAAAATGGACCAAGACATCTCTCTCACACCATGTACAAAAATTAATTCAAAATGGATAAGACTTAGATATCAGACCTGAAACCATAACATACATAGAGGAAAACTTAGGCAAAACCCTCCATGAAATACAATTCAGAAATCCTTTTCTGGAATCATCAGCAGAAGGCAAAAAATTGAAGGAAAACATAAACAGATGGGACTTCATCAAACTAAAAAGCTTCTGTATGGCAAAAGAGACAAGAAAAAACTAAAAGAAGCCCAACCAAATGGGAAAAAATTTTTGCCCTCCACAAGAGGGATAAGGGATTAATAACACTGATCTACAAGGAACTCACACAACTAAACAAAAACAAAACAAGATGCCCAATCAAAAAGTGGGGAGAAGAACTAAAAAGACATTTCTCCAAAGAGGAAATACAAATGGCCAACAGACACATGAAAAATTGCTCAATATCACTAGCAATCAGAGAAATGCAAATCAAAACCACAATGAGAT
>PVHY01004907.1:0-88569 GCA_004024945.1 Uropsilus gracilis
AAAAAGAAGTCATGACTGACTTTGCCACCAAAAGACAACTATCGTGCCATTTCAGTTCCCCTTCCTTTACAAGGTGTCTCTTCTCTGACAATATTATATATATTATATAGGCATGTGAAGAGTTTGGGTTTTTTTTTAGATTTGAAATTAATTCATATTATTAATGATGATGCTACAATGTCTTCCAAAGAAAAACATTAGTGATATATGCAAATTATTAGTTATTTTGAATCTGGAAAATACTAAAACACAAAAATATAAGAGCCTTTTGGGGGTATTGGCTGTGGTATACCATATCTCCAGGAAGATGCTGATGAAGTTATACAGAAGAGTTTGTTTTAATTCTTAGTCTTTCTTTGCTTTTGAAAAAACCACCAACAAAGAAAATTAGTGATAGTGATTTTATGGTGTCAACATTGCTGTGAAAACACCAAGACTGGGAATGATTTTCTGAGTTTTATTGTAGGAAAGGATCCTCCAGAGCTGAACAGCCAACGTGGATGACTTCACCAAGGACCAGATCACAGAGTTCAAGGAGGCCTTCCAGCTGACTGACCTGACAGGGCATGGCAAGACCCTCCACAATCTGTGTGGGGGCATGCTGAGGGCTCTTGGCCAGAACCCCACCAGCACTGAGGTGCTCAGATTCTGGGGAATTCCAAGAGTAATAAGACGATGGAGCTGGATCAGGGCACTAAGAAGGCTGCACTGAAGACCTCAGGGTGTTTGGCAAGGAAGGGAAGAGTATCATCCGGGGTACTGAACTCCTGCATGTTCTCCTCAGGCTGGTTGGGAAGGACACAGAAGAAGCAGAGCAGTTAATGGTAGAACTGGAGAACTGATGGGTGTATAACTATGGAATATGCATCCTCATGGTGCTGAATGGTTGAGGATGTGCCCAGAGTCCCAAGAGGCCTGCATACTCCCCACCTCAAGACTGCGGAGGTTGCCCTGACCTTCCTAGGTTCTTGTCCCAGTACCTTTTCCGGCTTCTCTTTCTTAGATGATGTCAGCTATCAGCATTCAACAAATAAGCTTGCTCTCTGTACTCTAAAAAAACAAAAAACAAAAAACACAAGACTTCCTGAGAGGAACTATAGTAGATCTTTCTCCATATTAACTGCATTCATAAGTGACTTCCTATTTATTCTGTGTTCTTTTAAACTGTCCTTTGGAGAAACCATAGACAGAACTGACAAATGTGCTTCAATCCAAATATTCTTTATGTTGTTCCTCAGGGAAAAGATTCACATTTATTGCTCATTAAGTGACTAGAACAAAAGACTTCTATTTCCTCCAGGATCGAAATGATGTGAAATATATATATATATATATACACATACATACATACATACATATATATACATATATATAAATTATTAAAAAAGACTTTTATTTTCAACTTGAGTTTGGTTTGTAGTAAGTTGTAAGATTGTTGAAGGAATGTTGTTTTTGAAAAAATAAAATAACTATGCAAGAGGCAACCAAATAAATAGTATATGCAAAGACATTAGATGACACTGAGTCATTAAGAGTTTCTTTAAAGATCTGAGTGTATATTTTTATGAATTTTGCAGTTTTTAAAGACATTTCTCTAAAGAATTTAAGATCGAAGAATTAAGGAATTAGAATTAAAGAATTTAAGTTAAAATTGAAAAACTAAGACTTCCTCATAAAAATTATGGTTATATAAAAATATTTAATATCTTTAATTAGGACTTTATATCTAGGACTGTGAACACAGTTTTAAATCCATGTTATTAATAAAACTACTTTAAAGTATGTGCCGAGTACTTTGCCCTAAGAATTCTAAAAACCATTGGCAGAACTATGAATGTCAATAAATTCCAATGAAAACATCACTCTTCTTATAAAACACTGAGTATATACTATTTTCCACTAAGATAATTACAAAAGAAGATTTATGTGAGTTCTTTTAAATTATTGTTCTATTCCATTAAATTAAAATTTGATTAAATTCTAAAAAAAAGAAATAGTAATTAAAGGTAAAAAGCTTGAATCGCAACATCTATTTATTATGAATATTAAAGTTATTAATTTTAAGAATTTCCTAAGACTTTCTCCTCTTTGATAGAATTTAATAAGGCAACAGCTCTTGAAGTCCAGTCTTTTTTTCAGGGACACTGCAATTAAAGTTCTTTTGCTGAGGGATGTCTGCCAGGTGCTAATGACAGGAGTCGTTGGGCCCACTAAGTAGGCTAGTTATGCAAATGGGAAGTGTGACAACAGAAGCTTGGTCTCTGTGCCTGGAGCTGGCAGTCATTTCTGTTTTCTTGTTTGGTATTGTCTCACTGGCAGCATCAAAAGATGATTTTTGTTTCATTTTCTTTATATCTTTTGGTGTCTCTAGGTATTATTTATATATTGAGAAAATTCTAAGGGAAATAATAGACATGTACATACAAAGATATGCATTAGATACAATTTTCTGCATATTATAATTTATGCATATGTAGACATGAGTGCAAGCATGCTCCCCTCTTTTCCTTTCCCCCTCCCTTCAACCTTCCCTCCTCTTCCTTCACAGGCTGTCAGGAATCTGCTTTATGTCATATTTTGCATTAGGTTCTAAAGTGTTGGATAGAATAGTCATAATTTGTGTCCTCACAAAATTCTCTTTAAGGACATCACTTCAAATAATTAATCTCATTATTTTGTATTATGTTGGTTTGGATACTCTGAGAAGCAAATACCAAAATGAACTTGTATGTGCAAGAGATTTATTGAAGGAAATACCTGTGGTGGGTAAGGAAACAGGAGGCATAAGTATGTAGAGAGGTTCAGTCAACAAGAATAGCCAACATCTATGAAGGGAGGTTGAGAAAGAGACGGAATCAGACTGAAGGAACTTCAGACCTTAATGCAGCACTGAGGGAAATGAGGTGTTACAACAAAGATGGCTGGTCAGAGTAGATCTGCCTTGGTAGGAATGGCCTGGTGGTGGTGTTCTTGCGTTTCTCAGTCATTGTGTGGGAGCATCCTGGGTAGAGGGAAACTTGGCAGGTGTTCTACTACAGGTTGTGGAGGTTTGACAACTGGAGACTGTGAGCTAATGGCAGTCCATACAGCAGATCTGCTCTTGAAGGGAGTGCTCTACCATTTACTACCATGGTTGCCACAAGGGTGGATTTTAGGATTTACTCTCAGCGGTAATCTTACTTTCAAGTTCTACGTATAGGTGGAAGCAAAATGGGTATGGAAGAAATATTTCTCTGTTGTTTCCATGTAAAGATTGCAGATATCAAGAGTAAACTTTGTGTCAATATTCAAATGAATGAGAACTCTTGCACTTATGTTGGGTGAACGAAGAACTGGAATCCTTCTGATAAAGCAGAAGGATGACTGTGCCCATCTGTTAATGATGCACTTCTTAGGATGCCTGTGCCTCTAAAAGTTTTTCTACCCTTTTCCAACAACAGAAACCTACCAGCAGTCAGCTATAGAATGAGATATACAACAGGCAATTCTACAACACCTGCTTCTAGATTGCCTTCCCAAGCCTGTAAAGTGACAGAAATCTTTAGATTGCATTTCCCTTCCTCCTAAAATAAAACAAACCAAAAACATACCACCTTATCCTGCCACCACCAACACTGTAGCAGAGGCAAATAATTGTAGCAGAGGCCAATAAAAAGCAGGCAAGGAAAATGAATTACGAAAATCTCAAAATCTTGTTATTATTCTAGAATAATCATTACCAAATTTCATTTGATTGAGCCCTCCTCCAGGTTGCTTCTCATCAAAGATGGGTTTAATGGTTCTGAAAACATAGGGAGCTCAAAGTATTTTAATCAGCAATATACTAGGAGAATGACTCTTCCACATCAAAACTAGTACCAAAAAATTTTTGAAATACCAAAACCACTCGTACACTGAACTCGTTCAAGCAAAAACCCAGACAGCTCTATCAATTAGGTAGGTAGCATTTCAGATGAAGACCTGGTGGGTGGGTTATTTATTTATTTTTTTCATCTTTCAAAAAAGCACCAAAGAAACAGGAGAAACTTGCTTCTTAGCTCCCCAAAAAGGAAATATAAAAACATTAGATACAATGGGTAGCCAAGAAGATGACTGGTGGAACTTTTCTGTTTTCCCTTAAGGTTGGATCTCTATTTATCTGAAATACCAGTTTCATTATGTTAGTTACTTTTGAAACATACTGTGATTACTTCAATGTTATTCTAAGAAAGAATACTAGAGTTAGAACAATTTAGCTAATTACCTAGATTTGTGGTGTCCCATACAAAAGTCACTACTTACATATGACTATTTAAATCTAATTTCTAGTAACTAAAATGAAATGAAGTTTAATATTTTTGTTCCTTATTTGTACTGGTCACATTTCCAGTCATTAGTAGTCACAGCTATTGGACAGTGCTGACCTAGATTTTCTGATTAGATTTTAAACTATATTTGCCAAATAGCTTTTCACATGCAAAATGGTTAAATAAATAGTGCATTTGACTTTAGCAAATGCCTATGAACCCTGTTTGCTGTGAGAACACCCCTCCCTGCTTCCTACCCCCTTTTGTAGATTCATTCTCCTTTGTTTATTCTGTTCTCTGGTACAAAGTCAAGTCAGACTTCTAAATGTCCTCAACAAGGTGAGCTTGTCCCTTCCACCTTTGATGTTTAAAATCCAAAAGAAAAGATAAACCTTAGATGAGTTAGAATTTAAAACGGCAATCAATTGCAGCCTTCTACCCATTTTTTTTTTTTTAGCTAGGTCTTGCTATTTTTGCCCTTGGAATTGCAGGCTCTAGTTGCCTGAGGTACCACAGACTCAAGCAATCCCCAGCCTCAGCTTCCCAGGTGCTGGGATTACAGGCGTGCGGCACCATGTCCAGCTATTTTTTGGAACTAGGTCTCACTATGGACCCCAGGCGGGACTCGAACCGTGACCTCTAGCCCCGGCTGCTTCATAGGCTGAAGCTTATAGGCACGAGCCACCATGCCAGGCCTACCCTTTCTCTTTGAAATGAACATTCTGATTAGGTTAGAGGCCAGTTTTTGAAAATAAGCAAAATCACTTGGCATGGACTTAGGGAAGTGAGAACCAGTGTCTCTAAAAGGAGGTAAAAGACCATGGAGGGGGTAGGAGAAATGAGAAACAGTAAGTCAGGAAATGTGCTTACACAGGGAGAGATAGTTGCCCTTCCCCCAAGGGGTCCTTGCCTTTCCCACTACCCTCACTAGGCTGGAAAACTCACAACTTTCAGTGAGAACATAGCTAGTTCAAAGACAGGCCCCCTAGCAGCTGGTGAGTGACTTTAGTAGTGATAAAAATCCTTAATAAATTGGGATTGATGGACTATAATTCAGCATAACCAGTATATGAGAAACACACAGCTAAGATCATATTCAATGATGAAACACTGCAATTTTTTTTCTCTGAAATCATGTGCAAAACAACGCTGTCCACTATCACCATTATTATTCAATATAGTATGGGAAGTCCTAGCTAGAGCAATTAGGGAAGAGAAAGATATTAGGGAATTCAGATTGGAAAAGAAGAAATAAAACTATCACTATTTATAGATGACAGTATAATATATACATAGAAAACCTTAAAAATTTCACTAAAACATTGATTTGAAACAATAAATTGGTAAAGTGGCAGGTTTCAAAATCAATTTACAATAATCAGTTGTGTTCCTATATGTAAAAAAGAGAAAGATGTCAAAAGCAACCCATTTGCCAGAGTATTAGAAAGAATTTTAGCCCTCGGTGGAAGAGGACAGACTTCTCTGAATAGACAGTTCTTTGGCTGAAAGTATACAAGTAGCTGCCCTCCCCTGCTAGGACCTTCAAACAAGCTCTCAAAAAGAATTATACACATAGGAGTCAGCTTAAGGTGAAGGACCTTAAGGGCAAGTGAGGAAAGGACCAGTGTGAACAGAGACTCAGCAAAAATGATAACAGCTGCAAAGAAGTAGCAAGAAGGGAGACACCATTAAGGGCTTTGCCCCAGTAAGGGCAGCATCCTGGAAGGTTGGCACCTGGGATTTGGCCACTCTTGGAAGAAGAAAAGTTATGAGAAACGCAGATGGACTCTGTGTGTACTGGAAAGCTAGAATCCACATGTTGAAATTTGGAAGCTGAAAAAACTTGGAATTTGTGTATGTTGAAGAAATTTGATAGCTGTGTGGCTTTCAAAATGATAGAGGAAAACTTGCTTGAAAGACTCGGAATTCGTGTAGCTTTGATGGGAGGACAGCTTGCCAGAAAACCACACTTAATGTTAAATACCTGCTTCAGGTTTGGAGTGGTGAGGAGACACCATCTTTGAAAACATGTTTCTTTGAGACTGGGTGGGGAGTCAGCATTTTGAAAATAAACTTGGAAACATGGTGCTTTGTGTGAGGTACCTGTTTCAGGGTTGGAGCAGAGAGAAAACACCATCTTAGGACACATGCATCTTGGGACTCGTGATCTTTGTTGAGGACTTTGAGTCTGGACAATAACTGGGCTAAGATAATAGGCTACTTGTGGCCTCAGTGACTCTTGCTTCTTGTTTGTAAATTAATAGTTTTTGTTGTTGTTGTTTTTCCCTAAACTAGGTTTGTCTTACAACTGTGCTAGAGTGGAAGAACCCCAGGAGTGCCTGGTTTAAATACCAGTTTCTCTTCTTGTTTACTTTTCTTTTCTTTTTTTTTTTTTTTTAACTAGGTCTTGCTATTTTTACCCGTGGAACGGCAGGCTCTCATTGCCCGGAGAACCACAGACTCAAGCAATCCCCAGCCTCAGCTTCCCAGGAGCTGGGATTACAGGCGCGTGCCACCATGCCCAGCTATTTTTTGGAACTAGGTTTCGCTATGGACCCCAGGCGGGACTCGAACTGCGATCCCTAGCCCCGGCCACTTCATAGACTGAAGCTTACAGGCACGAGTCACCGTGCCTGGCTCTCTTCTTGTTTAATTGTGGTTTTCAGAACTGCATCACACTAAAAAATTTCTGTACGGCAAATAAAAACTATCATTAAGACAAAGGCTATGAGAGAGGATGGGGGAATGTGGATGGCAATGTGTAGAGGGAGCCCAATGGACTATAGTGGAGGGCAATAGGGGCGTGGTAGTGGTACTTTTGAACTATGCAGTTAACAGGAAGAAAAGATAATCCATGTCTTTGTGATTGGCTTCTGGATATTTGTTCTCTTTTTTTCTGGTGAAATACCCCGTTGAGGACTTAAGTTGCCAAGTGTTGTATTTTCCATGTCTCCATTTTCTAGAGTTCTAGGTTGCTCTTTATTCAAGTCTTCTAACATAAAGAACTTCCACTTTTCCAGTAGATGGAGCTGTATGTTAGGGAGAACTAATCTGCAGCTGCAACATCTGGAGTTGGGGGAGGAGCCTGGAGGGATCCAGTACCTGGTAAAAGTGATGTGCTGTAGCAGTTCTCTCCTGTGTTACTGATAGTAACCCTCATTTTTGGATTTTCAGACCTTCTTCTCTACACTCTGGAAAAGACAGTGCTGTTCTGAGCACTGCCAATTTCACTGGGGATTTTGTTTACCTACTTCACCCCAAGATCTTCAGGCATCTTCTCATGGTTAGGAGTATGCTTTCAAACTAAACAGCTCTCCTCTTCTTTTGCTAGCATGGAAGCATGGGTTTCAGCACATGATTCTTGCTCTGCAGCCTCCAGATACCTGCCTCTACCCACCTTTTGCTGTATAGAGTTGAATTTCCTCGGTATCTCCTTTGTAACAGTCAGTGTTGGTGTCTGATGTCCAGAAGGGGCTCTAGTTTCACCCCAAGTCACAGAATCCTCTGTGTCTGGTGCTCATCTGGATTGCTTTAGGTTACTCTCCAGGGAGCAAAGCAGGGAACCTCCTGTGATATCATCTTCCAAGTCTTTCTTCTCAGCCATCCAAGGGCTTCCTTCAAAAGACATATTTCTAAATACTTTACAAAATGTAAAATCTCACTAGTGTTTTAGAGAAATCAGAGGGTTTTTTAAATGCAATTTGGTCAAATATCAAATATAAAACTAGGGACATTATTCTTTTGCTTGAATGGCTAATACAATCTTACTCATCAAACTAGACACTAATTTTTAATTGAGTGATCTTTATATGTTAAAATAAAGTCATTCATTTTATAACTTGTGCAGCAACAAACATATTTACAGATAGACTTAGATGCAACAAAATGGAGCTTTTGCTATTCCTTTACACCTAAAGTGAAATGATCTCTCATGCTTTAGATGGTAGCAAGCCCCCTTTTTGATCTTTGACTCCCAGTTGCATCACTTTCAGAGTTTTCTCAGTTTGTTGGGAGTAATTCTGTAATCATCACTTCCCTTCTCTTCCTTCACCCAGTCGGTGAACTCCATTCATTCACTGATTCAGTATCTATTGAACTCCTATTTTGTGCCAGGAACTAGGAGTGGGGTTATGGTAGTAAATGAGATAAAATCCTTTCTCTTGTGGAGCATGTGTTCAAGAGGGGGAAGGTAGACAATAAGAAAACAAACAAGTAGAATTGACCTTGAGCAACAAAGGTTTGAACTGCATGGGTTCACTTATATACAAATTTTCTTGTAAACAAATGATGTAAACTTACGGTTTATATGACATAAAATCAGTTTTCTTTCTTACGATTTTCTTACTAGTATTTTTTTCTTATAGTTTATTGCAAATATACAGTATGTAATACACATACCATATAAAATCAACTACCTATGTTATTGGTAAAATTTCTAGTCAAAAGCAGACTATTAATAGTTCAGTTTTGGGAGGCCCCAAAATTATATAGATTTTTGAGTGTGCTGAGGTCAGCATTCATAACTCAGCACACTGCTCAAGTGTCAACTGTAAATGAAAATAATAAGTGATAAAAGCTCTATGGAGAAGCAAAACAATGTATTATGATAGAGGCCAGTGTGAGCAGGGAATCCTCACTGTCAGCACTTAAGCTGAGAACTGATTATTAAAAGAGAATTACCCCCAAGAAAAGGAAAAGAACATTCAGCTGAAGAACAACAAGCACCAAGATGAAAAAGAACCTGGACCTCTAATATTGAAAGCATTTGACAGTCCCCAAATTTGGCAAGGGACATACAACATCTCCTCCTTGACCCAGGTTAACGCACTGGCTATGTTGGGAAGGGAGGGACTTGGATGACTAGAAAAGTTTAAGAAAGGGAACTATTAATATTATTTTAGACTTTAATAGCACCACAGTAAAAATTCTTTCATAAATGTGTAGCATTTTCCACTTGTATAATCTTATATTTCTTGCATTGCTTATGTTTGGCTTTTAGCAGAAAATAGAAATGATACTAGGGAAGTCTACAACTTGGTACAGCATAATTTGAAGGAAGTGATACATGATTCCTTTTCTTTGAAACAAGCATTGTCCTTCTTGCAGGATCACACTGACCAGCTGTTTCTCTTTTCTCAGATGAACCCCTAAACAAAATAATGCACAAGAAAATGCTGTTAAAGACCCTCTCTATTCAATATGAGTTTTAAAACAGTGTATCACAAAAAAATGTAATGTTCTTCTATAGTTTTTCAATTATATTATTTATTCCTTGAGTTATTATTATTATTTATTCCTTGAGTCTATCCACCCACCCACTAGATGGGTAGATCTGGTGGTTCTAACTTGGCAGCTAAGCAGATCTGCTTTTCATTCATCTTCTCTGACTCCTTCAATACTCACCTCCCTTCCTGTGGAATCCTGATAGCCCCTTTTCTATATTGTAGGTTAGTACTTTATCATATGCTAAATGTATATTTTCCACTGTAGTACCAAGACAGCTTAGATATTATTCCAATCTTGCTTAAAGCAGTTGACGCCAACTTTTCTGTTACAGACAGCTAAAGTGGCAGTATCAACAAGAAAATATCAGTAAATAGGTCTGATTAACTATTATATTTTGGTATACTGATTTGTTAAATTTTTCTATTTCCCAAATCAGAAGATTACCAGCTCTAAACTATATTATCTATTGCTGAGACAACAAAGGTAAGTCATTCAAAGGCTCATTTTTATCACTTTTCAATGAAGATTAAAACCACTATCCTTACTTTTATATCTCATAGATGTAATAAGGATTAAATAAAGGATGAGAAGTAGAAATAAAATCAGCATTCATGTTTTTATTCCCAGTCTTGTGCTGCTTGCTTTACAGATTACATCTCTCAGGATTTTCCTGGTTGCAAAGTGAGAAAGACAACCAAATGGTTTAAAGCAGGAAAAAAAAAAGATACATTGACTCCCATAAGTGAAAAATCCAAAACCAGATCTGGGCATCATTGGAACTGAAGTACTCACTCTCACCTTTGTTTTCCTTAGTGTTACCTCAGTTTCCAAACACTTCTGCCCCTTGAGATCACAAGATACCTTCAGCAGCAGACCTCATTCAATTCTTTTAGCATAATTATTCATTTCCTAAGATTCCTAGAAAAAACAAAATTGAGTTTTACTGACTCTGTTTGGATGATGTGTCTGTTTCCAAACCAATTACAGAGATTACAAGAAAAGTCATCTTTCTGATTGGTTAGACAGTGTTGCATCCCGACAGTGTTGCATCCTGACACAAATACAATTAACCCTACTATCATTTTATAAACTGAGAACAAAGTTTGTGATTTCCATATGGAACATTGTGCTTTGGCTACCATGGGGGAGAATGGAAGTTGAGTGAAGTAAAAAGAAAATGTTACTTACCCATATGTAGATTTTTCATATTTCAGGCCACACAAAGATGGTGGTAGTGGCAGGAGGCAGATGGAAGGAACAAGCACAGTCACTAGAGCATACAAAAGAGAATTTTTCTAACTTTATTCCTGCTATCCTATGTGAAGACTCCAGCCTTTTAGCGTCTTCCCAAATTGCTCTAGGAGTCCCTGGAGACTTTCGGGAGGAGTCTCATGTGACTTGTGAAGCAGTTCTTTTGGGTAATACTCAGGACATGTAACTCTTCTTCCTTTGCTGTAACATATGTAATGTTTCTGTGACTGTCAAAGTGAAGATAATCAAAATCCAATGCTGTTACAAAAGCCTCCAATGACCTTCAAAGGCAGCCAAGACACTATGCATAAGTGCTGAAAAACTTTAAAAAAGGGTGTGTCCTCCCATTTCTCCAATAGGTATTCCTGAAGGGGAAATACCCTTCTCTCTCATTTCTTCCATCCAGTCTTCCTTAACTGGAAAGTCAAAGTCAATTTGTGTGTGTGCTCAACCAACAGGTAAGCCAAGGTATAGATATGGGCATAGCAGTTTGTGGTTGTTAAGCCCAGGGAAGTCATGGAGCCATGGAAAAATTACTGGATGCAGTATCCTGTTCAAGACCCAGTTCATAGACCAAGTGCAGAGGAGCAGAGCTCTGGGGAGTGTAAGAAGGAGGGATAGACTTGAGCTTGAGTTGGTTACTTGATAAGTATCTTTAGCTGCTCCCAAGAGTTACTGACCTGGGGAGGCATGGTATGCTAAGAAAGTACTATGCTAATTTGGTAACAGAGATATTAGCCAAATAAGCCTTTGCTTTAATCATTTACCTTGCTTGTCCTCTTCTAAAACTATGAATCTTCTAAGGGGCTGGGTTGGTCATCAATCTACAGGGTAGATTCCACTAAGAGTAAATATATTGAAAACCATGAATTTCCTTTAGGGGTAGCTTGTTATTGCTTTTGGGCCAGGTCTAGTGACCCAGCTTGTTCTCTCTTAGGGGATTTTCTCTTCTTCAGGCAAGCCCAAGGCTGGGAAAGATGGTAGACCTAGAGTTGATGACTCCAGTGGTCCTTTAGGGAGTTTTCAAATACTGCACAGTAGACATTATAAATGATAATAACAATGTCTAATAGCAACTGAGAATTAACTGTGTGACAGTCAGTGCTATAGCTGACTGAATATAACTGAAGGGTTACATGTCTTGGGTACTACCCACTGTAGCAATTTCATGAGTTAAGAACTATTATTATCTATACTTCATAGATGAGACCATTGAGGCAAACTCTACCTTGAGGTGAGGTGTTTGCGTGTTTTGACATCTGATGTATTTTCAGTGCTCAGCACAGTGCCAAGCTTTTAGTAATCATTCAATAAGTTTGTTTTTAATAAATGGATATATAGTGGATTTATATCTTGGATCTCTCTTTTAGGATCATGACATTCATTCCACAGTTGCTGTGGCTGTCAAGTGCTAAGGGCTCCCAGGTGGTATCTAAGAACTTTCCACAAGAACTTTTTCTAAATGTTGCATCCAATGGTTGATCTATGCAGGAGATAAAAGATCAGTCCCAACTTGGGAAGATTCAGAAAGCAATCCCAGTACCCAGGGAGGACAGAATCAGGTGAATCACTGTTGCATTTGCATTGTGGTTCAATCTCTTTCTATGCAGTCTTGCTTTCCTCACTTCTCAAAAATTGTTTTTTTTTAATTCTAATTATTTTATTGAGGTAACGTTGGTTTACAACACTGTATATGTTTTGAAGGTATAGGTTCACACCTCTTCAATTGTTTTTTACCCCACTATACTCACTACCAAAGTACCAATAACACTTTACTATAGTCCATTTGTCATCCCCCACCCACACTCGGGGACCCAGGATTCTGCAGTCCAAATTCTAGGGTTTTTTTGTTGGTGGTGGTAGCAGTGGTTTTTTGTTTAATTTATTTTCTTTTATTTTGTATATATATGTATATATATACATATATATATATAAAACATTATTGTGTAACCCAGGGTTTTCCCATTTCCTTAACACCTGTTCACCATCTTATTCTTATTTTGCCCTCTGCTTCCCCCATTTTCTTCCCCCTCCTCCTCTTTTTTCTTTTTCAGTTCTGTTGGCTGTTTCTGATTTTTCTTATTTGTTTGTTTGTTTTTCTCTGTATCCTTCATATAAGTGAGACCTGTATTTCTCTTTTTCTTTCTGGCTTATTTCTGCTAATATGAATCCTTCTAGCTCCATTCATGTTGCTGCAAATGGCATGTGTTTGTTCTCCTTGGTTGATACACAGTATTCCATCGTGTACATATACTACACTTATTTCAGCCATTCATTGGTTTGGGGGCATTTGGGTTGTTTCCGTATCTTGACAACTATAAACAGAGCTGCAATAAACATGCACGTACATGTGTTCTTTCGAATTAGTATTTTCATGTCCTCTGGGTAGATTCCCAGTAGTGGGATTGCTGGGTTGAATGGCAATTCCACTTTCAGTTGTTGGAGGGTCTTCCACACAGTCTTCCATAGTGGCTGGACCAGTTTGCACTCCCACCTGCAGTGAAAGAAGAGTTCCTTTTTTTCTCCACATATGCACCAGCACTTGTTGTTGTCATTTTTTGTTGTTGTTGTTGTTGTTGTTTTTAATATGGGCCATTCTTACTGGTGTAAGATGGTATCTCAGTGTGGTTTTAATTTGTATTTCCCTGATTATTAGTGATGTGGAACATTCTTTCACATGCCTATTAGCCATCTGTTTTCCTCTTTGGTGATCTCTTCTCAATAGTTGTTAAGTGTTACATCCTTCAGTGAACCAACAGCATGCAAATATCCATCTCAGAGTTTATTTCCAGGGAACTTGATCCAAGACTAATGGAATGTGTTATTCATTCAGTTTTGTGGCTCTTACCTCAACAATCCTCTGTATTGACTGGTTCTTTTTCTGGAGTCATTTGAGGTGACATGGTAGTTGATTGATCCAAAATGTGCTATTGCTGCTTTATGAGTCTTTACTATGCTCACTGAAACTTTGAAAATCCAGGAAAGGCCACTTCTGACAACAGCTACTCTCAGTAAAGCTGAAACTTTTTGTTAAGCTCCAGAGGTCCGAGTTGGCTTTCTCATCCTAATACCTTCATGCAGATCCCAGATCCTTGCCCAGATCAGAAAAATAGCTCAAAACACAAAGAAAGTTGTTTCTTGCCTTCAAGAGTGTTTCAGGCACTCTACCCTGACTTTATCATCCTTCCTCTATATTCTCTACCTCAACAATCTTTTTTGGGCTATGTTAATGGCCAAGGTTATCATCAATGCTCTCCAAAGTCTAAAGGCTTCTCAACCATTAATTCAACTTTCTTGCTGCAAGGTGAATTCTCATAGAACTCACCTGCTCTTTCTTTTTATCTACCTGTTTTCAGGGCCACATCATATACTTCCAAACCACAAAATGCTTCTATTTTTTTCCCCTCTGCTCTTCTGCAAACTTGCCTGCCTTGCCACTAATTTGCTTCTCTTTAGGAAGCACCACAGTTTGAGAAAACTAAATAAAAAGGGAGGGAGGAGAGATGGCAGACAGGAAAGCAGCAACTACCAGAGGCACATTTCAGATAATGTCTTCTATGCAACAGAAAAGTTAAGAAGTCCAATAAGCTTGACTTCCTGACTTATCAATCTGTAAAATGAGGCTATTTCATTATGTCATTTAAGATAATTAAATAAGGTAATGCATGTAGAGCACATAGCATGCATTGAGCCTGGCATGCAGTGAGTGGTCACTAAATGGTATTTGTGCCAGTGAGTAGGTTTTGATCTCTGAGTTCTAAGCCCACCCTGCTATGTGCTGCTTGTGGTGCTGGTGTAGGACTCTTCAGAGACCACATTTCTGGCTTTCTGGCTGCTCCTTGCACTCTGCCAAAGAAGAAACCAGAGGAGGACTCCAAGTCTGGGGTATGGAGAAGGGAATTGTTCCTTTCATGGGGCTTTATCTCCCTTTTGTTCCCAGCATTGGCATATCAATTTTGCTTATTTATCCCAACTGAAGCCTTTCCTTCCTGGAGCTTCCTCTGAGCCTGTTGTCTTCCCTTTACTTGCAGGACAGCCTCATCACATCCCTCTCAGAGACACCAGCATGTTTCCCCTGAATCTCCTGTCTCAGTCTCCATTTTCCCTCTGGCTTCTTCCTCTCTTCCTGGTGCAGCAGTTTGTTGTTTCCCATAGTTGCTATGTTTTAGTTCCCCAGTGTCTTTACTTTTCATCTTTTTCAGATACCTCGTTCAAAGTTTATACCGGTCTTTTTTATTAAAGTTTCATTATCAGAAAGCTATTATCAGAAAGGTTTTGGTTTTCTAACCAGACCCTAATGAACACTGCATCTTATAAATGAGAACAGAGGGGACATAATTCCGTTAAGGCATTTGATTCAATTTGGTTAAGAAGTTTGTTTAAGGAATTTTCCAGGGTCACAGATTGGTTCTTTGGCAACTGAATCTAGGTTCAAATCCCACCACTAAGCTGGCATACTCTATATCTGCACACTATATACAGTCTGACATAGCTGACATGGTTCCCTCTCCATCCCTGCCTTGGACTTGACCCAGCTGATGATGAGATGTTCTCACCTGCTACCTTGAAATCTGGGCTTGAAAAAGAAGCACACCTGCCCCATGACTGCAAAGATGGCAGGGAGCTTCTGTGAGCAAGGCTCTTTTCTAAGTTCTTCTAGTTAAGAAAATTATTTTAACCAACTTCTGAAATTTTCATTAAATAGAAATAAATAAATAACAAGTCAGTGATAAAACTTCTAGATGCTAGTGAATCTAAAAGTCTTTGCTAAGGGTTAAGAACTATCTTGACAGAAACTGGTTTTCTAGGTTTAGCCCAGACTTCTATGGTCTGGTGGTAAAATATAGATATTTTAATTTCACTTTTATCTTCAAAGTTCCAGGGAGCATGTTTTGATGGAAGATAGGTGGACAGAGAGAAGAAAGGGAGCTATGTCAAAAAAAAAGAACCTTTTATGTCAAGCAAGGATGGACTGCTTATCTTTTATAGATGAAAATCCAGCATTCAAATAGACTATTTGGGGAAAAGTCACAGCGACATTACTGGGAATTTGGCCAAAGTAAAGACTATTACTGGATATTTCTGACATTGTTCAAAATATTCCTGGAACTCAATGTCTTTACAATGCCATAGAGATAGAATTGTATCCTAATAGGAAAAGTGCCCATGGTTTACTAGCAGAAGTTGAATTACATTTATTTTTATTTTATTATCTTGAATTTATGATTAGAAATGGTAACCCAAAGGAAAACAAGTGAAATTGTTAAATAGTCATTGTCAAGAAATAATAAGTAATGTTATCAGATGAATAAAAAAAGACCTACTACAACATGATTGTGAAATAGAAAATCCAATCCAACTCTTGGATCATTACCTAAGAATGAGGGCAGAGTTCTCTTTCCAAGCAGCAATAAATTGTTATACTTGATGTTTCTCTGCTAGAGAACCAAAATCATGTAAGCAAAGAGTCACTTTCATAAGTTTGAACAACTAAGGCCACCTAACTTTGGGACATTAAAAAAGAATATCCTTAGGCAACTTACCAACAAGTATAATTTTCATAAAAAATTGCTTCTTAGAATCATGCCACAGAATTAAACATTCAAAATTTTTGAATATTAAATGCTGCCAAATGAAATTTTAAAAGGAGAGAATATTTTCCCTATCTAGGAGCTTCTTTCCGGTGAATATTAGAATATTTTGCTTTTTTTTTTCAGTGATTGTATTTAGCTGACTATATCTAGGTTGATTTTGTTTATACTGTTAATTCATTGCTGACTCTAAAGATGGGAAAATGACTAGAATTCACTGACTCTTCAACCAATTTGAAATATTCTCTAAAGTAGTATATTTTATAGGTTTTTTTTTATAACTTATCAAGAACACTACTAGAGCATTTCCTAAAACTATTTTCCCCCATTTTTCATATCAGCAATGAAAGCAGAGAGAAGTTAGCAATGTCAACATAATGTCAGTTGGGTAAGATTACATGCTTCAACGCCAACAGTTCTGAGTCTTGTTTCCACTCTTTACCAGCTTTATGACTCTGGGCAGCTTACTCAACTTCTCAGAGCCTTAGTTTTTTCATTTATAAAATGGGTGATCATAGTAACCACTGCGCATGATTGAAGCATAGATTACAGTAGTCCCCCTCTATCAGCCACTCCCAATGGCTGCCTTAAACTGAAGATATTATCGAATTCTCTGTATCTGTGGGTTACATATCCTTGAGTTCAATCATGTATCTGAAATCCACACTGTGTAGTACAATGGTTGCATTTGTACTAAAGAAGTACAGACTTCTTTTCATATCAATATTCTCTAAACAATGTAGTATGACAATTACTTACATCACCTAAGATTTACATTGCATTAAGTATTGTAAATAACCTAAAGATGACTTAAAATATATAGAGGAATGTATGATGGTAACATATAACTACTGCATCATGTTATATTAGGAACCTTGAGCATCTTGAGACTGGTAGTTATTTGCAGGGCTCCTGGAACCAATCTCTTTCAGAAATGGAAGATAAAAGTGTAAAAGATGCTTTTTCTTTTATATGCTTATCCTTTATATTCACAGGTCTTATAAAGTTTTATTTATAAATTAGGCAGAGTAAAAGTTTAACAATAACAACTAATAATAGAATAGAATAAATAAATATTAATATATTATATTAAGAGAATGTGGTCTCTCTCGCAAAACAGCTTACTATGTGTAATCATTTCAGATCACAGAAAATCACAGGTAGCTAAAACTGAGAAAAGTGAAACAGTGGATACAGGGGTGACTATTGTACATGCTTTATTCTTACTATGTTCTTAGGGAGTTACTAATTAATGAAAATGCAGGACCTAGCGCAGAATACAATGGCAGGCCTCTTGCTAGAGTATCAACTCTGTATATGGTAAAGAAACACTTCCATGAAGTTCACTGGAATTTCATCCATTCACCTTTATTGAATTCTTATTAGATAAAAAGAGCTGCATAGTACAAATTAAACTAAAGCCACAGCATTCAAGAATTCACCATCAAGTAAGGGCATAAGAGACATACCTGAATAACTTAGCATGAGGATAATGTGAGCATAGACCAAGTAATGCACTCTGGAGACTCAGAAAAAAAACATGCCAGAGGTGGCAATGCAGGTGCATAAGGCCATGTCAGGGGAAGTGACAAGGTCATTTCAGGTAGCAACATAATCCAAGAAATGGACGTGATAAACTCTGCAGCTGATCTGGGGACCAATGACTAACCTGTTGGCCATAGCACAGGGTGATGCTGGGAGAAAAATATGAAATAAAGCTGGTGGAGTCAAATTTTGGAAAATCCCAAATAGTACGTAGATTAGGGAGCTTGTTAATAGGGAGCCATGGGTAGCACTCAAACACATGATATTCTCTTTAACTTTCTTCTTCATGTCTTGTTAAGTCTTCTCTCTTCGTTTGGTTCTCCTTCCTGACAGTGTAGCCTAGATACTTTTTCTGAAATTTAGATGCTTCTAAACCCCTTACATGTCTGACGTCTAGCCCATCATTTTATTGTGAACTCCCTTACCAATCACACCATTATTTGCTTCCCACTTCTGGTCCAGAAGGTTTTATTTCTTCTCTCTGTATCTCTTCCTTAAGACCACCTCTCTCTTTCTCGTCAACTCTATTGTCACTGTCTTTCAGTCTGCTATCCTAAGTGCTCTTCCTTACATTCTTCTTTTTCCTCTTTTCATTCTTCACACTTCAAGCAGACTTTCTTTTTGTAATGCAAATATTATCCCCTTGCTTAAATCATTTAGTGATGCCTGTTGCTCTCAGGGGTGAATTGCAGACTTTTCAGTTTATTAGCCCTTCAGGATCTGCAGGATCTGCTCCTGAAATGGTGAGTGGGTTTCATCCCAAGACAGAGTATATTTTGGGCTGCTAAGATTTCACAATGAATCGACCATAAAGCCCTGGATTCAGCTTACTTTCTCACTCATTCTGGCCTCTCATCTCTGTTTTCCTGTCTTCCAGCTCCAGTGATGTACCAAGTTTCCTCTGTATCCAGCCTGTGCACCTGGTACTTCCTCTGCAGGAAACACACGTCTTCCCTTCTATATCTGGCATGTCTTGTTTATTTTTTATGATCTTCACTGGTCTTTCTTCCAGGGAGTCTTCCCAGACTTTCCAGTCTAAGTTGGGGTCCTTGGTATGCTTTGATTCCCACAATGTTTGTGCTTCTGTATTGTGACTGTTAAGTTACCTGTTTGTTTCTACTTCCAGACAGTATTCTCAGTAGGAAAAGGACATCTGTCTTATTCATGGCATCCTCTGAGTGAGAGGTGGCATTTCCAATGTGACACTTAGCGGATGTCAGCAGCAGGTGTTGGGTGAATAATTAATAAATAATGAATTAGAAATGACAGTTATTAAGTATTAAAATTCATTTAATTATATTTAAATGAAGGGTCTATCATGTGCCAGATATTTGGATAAGAAACCTATTACGAAAAACCACAGAAGTATGAAGACATGCTTTTTTATGTAATCTAATATAAAATAGATAAGTAAGCAGAACTAGACAACACAATTGCATGTGCACTATAATTACAACTCTATAAAATATGTAGGAGGCAGCTTAGTATTGTGCAGTGGCTTTTAAGGTTTTCTATTCTTAGTTAAAGGCTCTTTGTTCAAGTGAAATTTGAAAAGCTTAAAATATAAAGCAGAAAAAAGCAGAGGTTTTCTGTTTGCTATCCAGGTGGGGACCACACTTCTCTGACTCTTCTTTGCAATCTGCCTCTACACCAGCACCACCACACCCAAGTTGGGAAGCCACCACTGTGGTGTGTGCAGAGAGGAATATTTGAATATCCCCAGAATAAACTTCTGGTTAAACACTGCTGTTTAAAAACATGCATTTTTCTTTGGTCAAAAAGACCAAAAAGTTTAAGTCCACAAAGGCAAAAGGAATGAGTGAAGAGTGAACGTCAACTCATTTTTGGAACAAGGACAGGAACTAGAGAAGAAGTGAACCAATCCGGCAGAGCTGAGAAAACTGAAATGTTTAACTGTTATAAAGTTCATTCATGGCACAGCACCCAAGAAAGGCCTTGAACTGGGAGTCAGAGATTCTCCTGAAAGAAGAGTTAGAGGCAGGGTTGCAAAAGGGAGGTTTATGAAAACTCTTATAAAGGAGCAACCAGACCCCCAGATTCTTTCCCTGTCACTCAGCAGTCAAATTATATCCTGATCCCTGTGACCAGAGGCCAAGAACAAGATGGGTGGGCTGGATATACCTCAGCACGCTGCCTGTGGACATTTCCTCTCCCCAGCCCAGCAAGGCCAGCTCTGGTCATGGCTCCATGGAGCTAATAGGCCTGATGACCTGCCCTGACCTGAGTGCAAGGCAGGCTGGGTTCCCCCCCTTTCATATCTGGCTCTAGAATTCAAAAATGAACCAATCAGGTGTGAGCAAAATGGGCCAATCAGGTTCAAGTTTATTTAACTTGTATTCAGATTGAAAAATGAAAAACTCATTGGTAGATGCTAAATAGTCCAATCAGATACCTAGGATTGAAAATGGTCCAATCAGGCTTGTAAGGTGTGTGTGTGTGGGGGGGGTTGCTGAAGGGGGTATAAGGTGGACAAGAGCCAGAGTAAGTGTGTAGTCAGCTTCCAAAAAGAGGATTTCTTGGACTACCTTCAAAGAAGGATGTGGCAGATCGCCTCTGAAGAGAGAAACGGCCAATACCTCTGTGGATTCACCAAATCTTTGTAGACTTCATGAACTTCTAGAACTCCATGCTTTTGTAGACCTTCACCGTAGCTGCCTTTGGCCCTGCCTCTGACATCACCTGTAGAGAGTAGTGTTGGGCTGTGCCCAGGAGCTGGAGGTGACTGAGTGCATGTTGTGTGTATGTGCACCTGTGTCTATCTGTATGTTCTGTATGTCCTGACTATGTGGAGGCCCTTGTTCTAGTCCTTGAGGTTACGGCCTGCATTTGAAAGATCCCTGTAACTTTCTTTGTATAAACTACCCAGTATCCTTATGTTTTCATTTGTGGAGTTGCTACGACAAAGTGCCAGACTGAGCAGCTTAGACAGCAAACATTCATTTTATCACTTACTTAGTTTTTGGAGGCTAGAACTCCAAGATTCAAGTGTCAGCTGAGCTGGTTTTCCCTAATGCTTTCTCTTCCTGGCTGGCAGATGACCATCTTCTCCCCAAGTCTTCAGAAAGTCCTCTTTCTTTCTGTCCTCTGTGTCCTAACCACCTCTTCTCTCCTTGAAGAGGGTCCCTCCAATGACCTCATTTTACCTTAGCAACCTTTTTGAAGACTGTATCTCCAGATGCAGTCACATTCTGAGGGACTGGATAAGAAAACTTTAATATACAAATTGGGAGGGGCATGAGATTCATCTCATTATAAGTAATTAGTTTTTGAAATAAAATTACTTTGAATTTAGTCTCTACCACTTTACCCAAAGAATCCTGACATACTGTTCACTCAGTTATAGTTTTCAAGAACTGTTAGGTAAACCTAGGCTGTTCCTCACCTTTCCCTTCATGATGCTCAGAAAATGAGAAGCAGATCATAGATTTGCACATCTTGTGGGGCCAGCTGATCAGAGTAGTAGAGCTTTGTTTTTTGGTTGCCAGATCTTGGGAAGGTTGTCTATTTCCTCATCTGTAAAATGGGGTGGTAATAATATCAGGAAGATATCGTGTTAGGAAGAATCATTGTGTTAGTAAATGTAAAGTATTTAAAACAACTGCATGTGGTGAGTGTTATATGTGAGCTATTTAGTAGTCTCTACAGGAAATAAGTTATGTATGTGGTAGATATTCCATCTCTTTCATAAGAATAGGCACTATGACAAATGACTCTTATAAGTATCTTCTATATTTCACATCATTTTAGTGTATTTTAATTTCACTATTTATTAGCCATATATTTCACCATATATTAACTCAACCAAAATGTTGAAGCAATACAGAAGTATAGACCCAAAGTACTGTTTTACTTCCAATGACTCTCATACAGCCTTTAATATTCAGCCTGATTTTCTTTGTGCTACTTAGATGGATTTGTTCTCTGCTAATGAGCCCTGAAACAATAAAAAATAAAATAAAAAAATCAACTAATTAAAAAAAATAAGTATCTTCTAATTTTCATTAATCATATATTGTTACCTGCCAAGGTAATGATATCTTCACAAAATCTTTTCATTGTTTTGCCAATGACCACTTTAAGCGGCAATAACACTAGAGCACCTATCTTAAATATTTTGAGTTGATATAATAAGCAAATATAGAATCATATTCTTGTAGTTGAGGAAGCCTGCCATTTCGCCTGGTGTGAAAGTCAGGATAACAACTTTCTTGACCTGACTCCACCCTTATACTATGAGACCTCATGATGTAATCTTAGAGCTCTTCAAAATTCCGTGTGTTTATTTATCTTTAAAAGACCACTATAAAAGTTGTTCAAATGCTTCAAAAAATTTCAATGAGTATAACCTTTAGCAACTCTGAAAATAGTTAAATGTTTTCCTGGGCATCAGTTTTTTGAACGAGAAATAAATTACTAAAATTTGGCACAGATCAATATCAGTGCTAAACTCTTTTAAGAAGTTGAGCACTTAATGTTTGAATGAGTGGTTCTTGCTCCAAAAGAAATCAGTGAGAGGTTAAAAAAAGAAACACATTACAAATTTTATTTTATTGAATTTTAAGTTTCTGGCTCATCTTAATTTCTTCAGAATGGAGTTCTGAGTCATGACCTTATAGGCGCTGGTTAGTGGGTGTGTAGGGGGCAGTCTTCTCAGGTCAGGAAGCTCTTCAAACCTGACTTCCTGGGCCTTCTAGGTGCTCTTACTGCTTCCTATGTAGCCCACCCCTGGTATAACTGACACAAGCAGCAGATCACTGTTCAACATAACCTCTTCTACACAACATTATTTTTGATAATAATAACAAAGTGAAATGAATAATAATGGGTAGAAAAGAAATGGTGCAATTTTTTTTCATTGAGCTTTATATGTACAAATTGGTTTAAAAAATAAGATGAGGTAAAATAAATTATTACAAGATCAAAAACACAGGGAAAAACATTGGAGTCATCTTTTCAATTACATTATTTTTTCAAACAAAAGGTAATGTTATTTACCCACATATTAATCTGCTGCAGAAATGAATAATACATTCAAGGTTAGTAGTAATTAAATAACAATAGCAAATTTATAACAAAGGAATTAATTTCAGTTATTGAAGATATTATTCAAGGTCAGTAAAATACTTTATGTATGAATGAAGATTTGACAAACAAAAATATTCTACTCTGTAGCTTGCATTTTTTAGTGTTTTAAATTTTTATCACAAATAAAACCTCCAGTGGTCATGTAGAATGAAAGAATTAAATTGAGTGAGAGAGGATTTAAGAAGCTAATTTTGCTAAAATAACTGATGCTATTGCTTATTTCAAATCCAGTGTTTAAATTCAAAATGAGATAGTTCTCAGCATTGGAGAGATGGAGTACACAGAGCAAACAAATAATTATGAATCTTTAGGAACTTAACTGTCAAACAAACAAGTGTAGATACATCTATTTATGCCAGGCTTTCTCTGTGTTAACTTCCTTGTAAACTATAATTTTTAAAAGACAAGTGATAAAATGTTAATTTTATTTATTACAAAATAGAAGGTTAGTGGTAGAAATTTTTAGAACTTAAATCAAGAAAAGATTTTGAGGAAGGGAACATATTTTACATTGGCTCTGATATTTGTGTTGGCATTGCCAGTGTGTGACTATGATAAAAGTAGACTGACTTTTAGCCTTTTATTTTTGTTTTTAGAATTCTCCACAATGTACTCTTTTTCCCTATCTTTGCTCTTGAAACAGTAATGCCAGAGAAAATAAGAAAATATAGGAGCTGTAACTTAAGATCAAATGTATTTAATTTGTAAGACTGTTGCTCCCTCCCCACTCCAGACCCAAAGGATGCAGCCTTATGCTGGACACTTTAGGAGTCCCAAGATAAGCTATGGATCTGGGAGTAGGGTAAGAAGTCTGCATGAGGTGCTTTTCTCAGGTGCTGAAATGAAAGTGGAAGCTGGATACCTTTTGGGCGAGTGCAAAATAAGAGTTAGGGTATGTGTGCCTATGTGTACTTTGTGGGGTTAGGTTGGGGATAAGGGTGGTGAGGAGTAAAAAGAAACAAGAAAATTCTCCTCTTAAAAACAATACGGAAATTTTTTTTGTGGATCTTTGTTATCAGACCCTTGTCACTTGTCTGGAGGGCAAAAATTTCCTCCCAGTCAGTTGAGTTTCTTTTTGTTTTGTTTATTTGTCTTTCGCTGTACAGAAACTTTTTAGTTTGCTATAGTCCCAGCTGTTTATATTTTCCTTCATTTTTTTGCCGGCCATAGTTGTTTCCCAAAATGGATTTCTGAGGTGAAATTCATGAACGATTTTGCCCAGGTTTTCTTCTATGTATTTTATGGTTGCAGGTCTCACTTCCAGGTCCTTTATCCATTTTTGAGTGTGAGGATGTTGTCTTGGTGTGAGGGTGTTGTCTTGGTCCTTTTTTTTTTAACAGGGTGTGAGGGTGTTGTCTTGGTCCATTTTTTTTTTTACAAGCTTTCCCAGCACCATTTACTGAAGAGGCTATCCTTGTTCCAGGGTATGTTTTTTGCCCCTTTGTCAAAGATTAGTTGACCATATATTCCTGGTTTTATTTCTGGGTATTCGACTCTGATCCATTGGACTGTTTGTTTTTGTACCAGTACCATGCTGTTTTAAGTATTATGGCTTTGTAAGTCTGGAATAGTAATACCTCCTAGTCAAAAAAAATGGGGAGAACTAAAAAGACACTTCACCGAAGAGGAGATACAAATGGCTAATAGACATATGAAAAAATGCTCCACATCATTAATAATCAGGGAAATGCAAATTAAAACCACACTGAGATACCATCTTACACCACTAAGAATGGTCCATATAAATAAAACAGACAACAACAAATGTTGGCACGGATGTGGAGAAAAAGGAACTCTCTTACACTGCTGGTGGGAGTGCAAACTGGTCCAGCCACTATGGAAGACTGTGTGGAGGACCCTCAAACAATTGAACGTGGACTTACCATTTGACCCAGCAATCCCACTACTAGGAATCTACCCAGAAGACATGAAAGCATTAATTCAAAAGGACACCTGTACACGCATGTTCCTTGCAGCTCTGTTTATAATTGCTAAGATTTGGAAACAAACCAAATGTCCCAAAACTGATGATTGGCTAAAAAAATGTGGTACATATACACAATGGAATACTACACATCAATCAAGGAAGACAAACACATGTCATTTGCAGCAACATGGATGGAACTAGAAAGACTCATATTAGCAGAAATAAGTCAAAAAGAAAAAAAGAAATACAGGATGGTGTCACTTATATGACGGATATAGGGAAAAACAAACAAATGAATAAGAAAAAATAAAAACAACCAATGGGACTGAACCATGGAACAAGAGAGGAGGAGGGGAAAGAAAGCAGGGGAGGTGAAGAGCACAAAAGAGCAGGATGGTTAACAGGTATTAGTGAAGTGGGAAAGCCCCGGGGTACACAATAATGCAATAATATAATATAAATATAAATACGCATATATGTGCAAATTTAAAAAATTTAAATTAAATTAGAAAAAAAGAACAACCTTCACAGAGATAGTTGACATTCTCTGTGGATATCTCTTCTATCCTATCCCCCATTATACATTCCCAGAAATAATAATTAGTACACTGGATCTGATGTTTGTCATTCCAGTGGTATTTGAAACTTTTAAATCACACATCAGTAAATAAGATATTATTTTTCATGGTTAAAAAAAACAATTGGGAATTTTGCTTTGAAACTGATTGTGGATTTTTTTATATAACCTCTTTCTTCAAGATGTTCAAAATACCACACATACCATTTAATTCATATTTTCAGTTTTTCTATGAGTTTGGCAAGAGATGCTTATTTAATAAATGCAGTTTTATTTAGTCCTTTCCCTACGCTCACAAGCCCCATCCTGTAGATTTATAAAATAATAGACAAATCTTTGACATTATCTGCAGAAATGAGAAAAAATGATCAAATCCATAGTGAGAGATTCTTTAGGAGTACAATAGATGATATTTGGTGCAGATGAAGACAGACATACTCAGTGGGTCAATCATCCTACTTCTACATCTGCACCCAGGGAAAATAGCCTATCCACACTCAAGGAGAGAGACATGGGAATATTTTGAGAAAATATATACATGAACATGTTCTGACAATTCTCAATAAACTCTGAGTTTAGTCATGTTTTTTTCCATTTTTTTAAATTCAAGGCTAATAACGACCCTTTAGGAAGACAGATTATCTTCTTTGGGTCACAAATAGGTGGCTTTGATCATTGCAGAGAAACTCAGGGGACTCCATTGCTGTGGAGGCGTGATTGGAACATTTCTCTTGCTCAACCACTGGGTCCACCAAGAGCTGCTCTGGATCTCCCAGTTATCACCCACCTGATGCCCCACACATCAGACCTCTTTCTTTCAACCTGGGCCCTCCTTGTCATCACTGAGGCACAAGACACAACGAGATTCATGGAAGCTTATTTATTTGATATGGCCTAGTGAATCACAGGCTACAGAATGGAGTGTCTTGGCTTGTGTCTGCTCACAGGGTGACAGAGACCCCCTGCTGCCTCCTCACGGCTGCCAAGAGGTGCTAAGACACAGTATCATAATTGTGGAAGTTATTACCCCAGTGAAACAAGCTTTGACTACTGACAGGTAGAGAGGATAGGAGAGAAACATGGGTAAATCCTTCCATTTTTTTCCCCAAAAGGACTCTTTTGAAAAATGGATCCATGTGAACTCTAGAAATTCTGCCTATGACTGTATAGTTGTGAGTTGAAAGGCGGCCATCCTAGTAACAAGCTACTTTCTGTTTGCTCCCTCCCTTCCTGCCTCACTGCGCATCCCTCTTCATTCCTTCTTGGATTTACATCCTCTCAGTGAAGCTTTAGAAGGTAAATTTTGCTCCAGGCTATATTTCCAGGATCCTGAAATTTTGACAAAGAATGTTTACTGTAGCCAAATTATCATAATGCTTAGATATTGTTTTATAAAAAAAGTAAACATTGTTGACAAAAAGTAATTAAATCATTAGTACCCAGAAAATGAAGGAAAAGTAGAGGAAAAAAGGGAATGTCAAAGCTGGAAACTAAAATCAAAGCAATCAGTCATGGATTCTGTGTAATGAAGAGTACAAAATTTAGAAGATTCTATTTCTTTCTCTGTTGCTCACTTGTAAGCTATAAATCTTGGGTTTTAAGGGATAACAGCAATGTAAAAAGCTTCAGTTCTTTAAAACAAACTTAAATAATTGGATTCCAATGATTAGAAAAGAGAAAAACACATTGAAACTTTAATATAACATCTATATGCATGTATGTATATGTATGTCCTATTTTGTAAAATCAACCAATTTCAGAGTCCATCCTTGATTTCTAGAATAAGGTGACTGGGATTAGTTAGAAGTTACTTCATCTCTTTAAGCTTCAGTTTAATCTTCTCTCACAAAAAAAACTAAGATAATACCTCAGCCACAGGATTGTGATGAGTCTAAATGATGATAATTTAGTATCTGGCACAATGTACTCATTAAACGTTATCAATACTCATTACAGTCCCAATGGGGGAAATCAATTCTTTGTGAGCTACAAGCTTGAGAAAGAGGAATACCAGTTGGTATTGTCATCATTTTGGGTGTGTGTGTTGTATGAGTCCACTCACACATTTTACTGAGCACCTACCTCAGACCTTGTATCTTTACAGACAACAGGACAGATGGAACATCAAAATAAACTTGGCTGCTACGCTCAAGGATTTCTGTTCTTGAAAAACAGCTTGTTACTGTGTCAGCAGAAGTAATGGAAGCCCTGCACTTGGCAGGCTGAGCAGAGGCAAGTGCTCAAGGACAAAAATGAAAGCCTGAGGTCTGTATTTTTGCTACACCCAGTGCTCTTTTGAAGTAAATCAAGAAATGGCCAGTGTCTAGACAGGTGTGGAGTGAGGGCAGGAGACCAGAGTCCAGGTGTTTCAGAGGGTGCAGATCTGGAAAGGGGTTTATGTGTGTGTTGGGGGCAGCTTGGAGGGGGTGGAGAGGTGGCACACTGATCCCCAAGAGGTGAAAGGGCATGGTCACAAAGCAGGACCACAGCAGGGACAAGGTGAGACTTCTGATCTAGCTGTCCAGCCTTTGGGGGTAAGATTTAGATCACAGGCCCTAGGGCCTGCCCCAGCTCAAATTTCTGCTTTCCCAGGGGTGGGAATTGGCCGCTTCTACACCTGTGGGAACAGAGTTTGGTTCTGCCACTATCTGATTGCCTGGTGCTCACCTCTCACCTCCTTGTCACCAGCCAGGTCACCATAAACCCAGAGAGGAATTACCTTCTCCTTGGGAATTATCAATTCTGTGAAACTAATTATTGTAAAACAAATGAAAACACTCCACGGAGAAGAAAAGGTCTTTCCTAGACCATCCTTTAAGATTAAAATTCACATATTTGTTCACTGTACTCCAACCACATCTAACTATTCCCCCTGTCCTCAGATATAAATATATTTTATTTCTGTTTCAGGGTGTTAGCACATGCTGTTCCCTTTGCTTGGAATGTTTATCCCCACATGATCACATGGCAGATTTCATATTGCTCAGACTTCACCTAAAAGTAACCTCTTCAGAGAGAAACCTTCCCTGACTATGCCATTGTAATCCAGACACTATCTAATAAATTATCTTATTCCTCCACCCTCCTCTTTTTCCTTAACTTCCTTCTTTTTCTTTCTCAATTTCCTTTTGTCTTGGGTGACAATTATTGAGTCAACTCCATACCTCAGTTCAGAGTGTATACTATTTTTAGTTTCCATTCATGGATGTTTCTCCCACTCCAGATTTCCATTTTCAGTCCCTCGTCTTTTCACATGTGCACCCATTATATGTTATTGGATCAATCTCTCTTTCAATATCACTGCACTATTATAAAATGTCAGGTGTTGTTTGGCATATATTTTAAATTTTTATAAACAGTATTGTACAACAGACTTTGCAATATTTCTCATATATTACATGCAAAATTGAGACTTACTTATTGGTATTGCCTACTGACATACATAGAGTATTTGTGGTCTAGAAAACTTTTCATTAATCCAAATATCCAAGTGAATAAAAATAAACTGATAAATATCTAAAAGATTATTGGACAATTTATTAAAAAATTATTTAATAGCTTTGAGACAGATTTGTTTATTTGCTTGGTATTATTAGCCTACATTTGAAATTGCTTGGTAGTATGTAATCTTTTCATTTATTGAGATATAACTTTTCAAAGGAGTCTTGTCTTTTTTTAAAGAGGGAATGTCAATGTAGGCGGTTTCTTTTTTCTCCATATTCTCATCAGCTCTTGTTTCTTCTTATCTTTTTGACTGGGTCATTCTCCCAGATGCGAGATAGCATCTTAATGTGGTTTTGATTTGTGTGGTAAGTGATGACTAACTTTTTGTCATGTGCTTGTTTGCCATTTGTATGTTTTCTTTTTTTCAAAAGTGAGTTTTAAAGGCCCATTTATAACATCAGTGGACCTAGCAGATGTTACGCTCAGTGAAATAAGTCAGATGGAGAAAGGCAAACACCGTATGGTTTCACTCAGAAAGCAAATGAGCCAAATAAAACAGAACTCAAGTTTTACTTAGACTATGAGACCAAATTAGTGGATATCAGAGAGAAAAGGGGCAAGGGAGGAATAAATTGGGTAAAACTGGTTAATTGTAAGGTGAATGATGGAACTGGACTTTGGTGGTAAACTGAATGTAGTCTATATGGGTGTTGATCTATGAGTATGCATAGCTAACGTGTTTTGTATACTAAACATGCATAATGTTACATAAACCATAATATATATATCATAATCCAATGTTACCTCAATTAAAAAAAACTCCACCTATACATGATATATGTACATTTGGTTCACTGCTTCCAAATGTTTCCATGCCTCAACACTTTTTGATATGTATCGTTAGGCCCTTAGAATATGCTCCGCTCCCAGAGCCCGCATGCATCTCTGCAGAGTATCCTTGTCTTTGTTGCCTGATGGGTTTATGTGAGAACTGATGTGACTGTACATCCATAGGAGAGTCTGTTGGACCACATTATATACATATGTATCCAAAATGCTTTACCTATGTTAAATCTCAATCCCCATAATAGTCATGAGCAGATACTCTCTTTAGTCTGATTTTACAGGTGAAGAAACTATGGCACAAGTAGATTATGACTTTCTTGAGGTCTTTAGTAAGTGGCAGAACTGGGTTTTAAATTTATAGGTTATTCTTCCAGGGGAAGATAAGAAGAACCCAGTGCCACAGCCTAGGCTTCCCCATTCCTCACACCATCCCCATTTGCTACACATAGATGCCCCTTAAGGAAACTGTCCCACAGCCCAGTCATTTAGCTCTGCTGTTCTTCTCAGGCTATGGAAGAGGTGGCCAGATGACCCCACAGCAGTCTGTTTTTCACCTGGTGGGGCTTAGGCACTCCTCTGATATTAGACCACCTCCTTGTCTAGCTAACAGCTAACAATTTGCCTCAAGGTGCCTCCTGGCCAGGCAATGATGCTAAGAACCTTGGGACTGGGATGGGGTGGTGGGGGAGGGGTGTGGTGTTGGGGGATAAGGGAAAGAAAAAAGTCTCCAGTCCTTTCTCCACTGTTATCCACCAGTGACTTCTTCCGCTTTGCTTACCATGTGAGGACTTGTATACTTCCCTCTTATTTTGAGACATCATTGAGGGTGGATTTTATGGGGACCTTATATTCTTCTAATATTGATCGCCACCTGAAATTATCATCTTTATCTATTTGTTGACATATTTATTTTCAGTTGTCCTCACTGTAAGACTGCTACAGTTTTATAAGGATCTTGTTTGTCTTATTTATCTCCAGCTTCAGTTCAGTTCCCAACACATATTGGTTATGTGTGATATAAAATACAACTATGTTTCTTTGCAGGAAAACATTTGAAAAACACAACTCTAGATTCTTTGGTTTCTTTGGCTCTTCTTCAACTTCACAGTTATTTTTTAAGGATGTTCTGGGGTTAAAAAGATTAAGAAACTAGTCTCAGAACATGGAGTCTTGATATTAAAGATCAATTTTCTATCTTAAATCAAATTTGTTCTTAAAAGAACTCAATAAATTAAAAAATAAAATAATTTAAAGATAAGCTGGTGGTATTGATTAGACACTATAAAACAAGCAGCCACAAAATCTCAGAGCACATGACAATAAAATGTTTCTGCAGCTGAAGGACCTAGTGCTTGGAATGCAAGGCTTCTGAGGCCCACACTTGAACTGATGCATTTTCATGCTTATCTTCTGTTGGGTAATCCCAAAGCCAGAGGATTCATGCTAAGAGGAGTAAATGCCAGGCCATACTGCAGAGAAGGTGGGGACACTGGGAGTACAGGACTGTGCATCAAGGCACCTGACTGCCTTGGCAGGGTAAAATTAATATGGCTTGCTTGCTCACCTTCACTCTTACTGCTTGACAGGAGGTAAGAGGCTGCTTTCCTCACTTAGATTCCTGGGAGCTTAGAAGTTTTTGAGACACTATTTTTCAAAGAAATTGATCATAACCTATTTATGTAAATAGATATTCAATTCATAAAAATTTACCTTTATCAAACTGCCAGGTGAGTTTGTTAAATCTGTTTACTTAACTCCCAATAGATGTTCCCAAAAAGTCCAATAATTTTCTATAAGTCTTTATAATTTTCTATAAAATTCTCTTAATATATTTACAAATGGTAAGGAAGTTAAATGGGCTGGTCTCTAAAGCACTGCCTTGCAGTCATATTGACTGAGCAGTTAATAATAAAGAATTATGATGATAAAGTATATTATTATATTTGTTTCATCTATGAGGGATGAGTTTTGGTACTAACTAGGGCAAGGCATACTTTTAAAGAAATGTGTCTCTTCTAACAATTATATTCACTGGGCTGTAGTTGAGTTTGAGGACAAAGAAATTAATTAAAATCATGAACTTGGAGGCAACACAGTAAGACTGTAACTTGCCACCCAAGGAAACATGGCTCCCTCCCCAAGTCCAGGAGAAGAGGCTTGCAGAATCAGGGCATTGGCTTCACAGCAAATCTGCAAACGGATGGAGAAGAGATGACCTGTAAGGTCCATCAGTGGATGCCTGTCCTCATCGAGAAACCTCCTCACTGATAATGGCTGGGGGAAAGGATCCCCAAGGCCAGAGGTCAGAGAAATGGGGTGCAGAGATAGCAGAATGGCAAGGAGATTGTACTGGAGTCAGCAGCTAGAAGACACGGATAGACCCCAAATGGACATGGACTGGCTGCCCAAAACAAAACTAAGGACGACATACCATCAAGCACAATGTGCCATGGCCCTGGAATACAGTCCCTCACCCAACAAATGGACACAGCCACAGAAAAAGAGACCAAAGGACCACTGAACCCAACATAAACCAAAAAAGAACAGAGAGTGAACACAAGGGGGTTGGGGGTGGAGGAGGGAAGGCATGCCAGTAACCATTTACCTTATTTACTTATGTAAGAATTTATAAGAATTTAGGAAAACATTAAAATAAAATTTAAAATATATAATAAATAAACATTTTTAAAAAGACTGTACCCAATAAATACTTTTCTTGAAAATTTTTAGATTCTAAGAAAAAGAATAAAAAGTTTATATTTAGAAAATGTTTTTTCCTCAATAGTTCAAAACTCCTTTAAAAGAATTTCTGCTATGTGAAAGATAAGTATTTACTTTCATCTTGTGTATAAATTCAATATATATCTGTGAAAATTGAAACCACTGGTTGAAAGTAATCATTTAAGTATTCAACTCAGTTCAACTTTAGTTTAATGGTCTTGACTCGCTGACAGTAGAACAATGAGGCCCAATCTTTATTGTTTCCTTAGTGACTGGCCTGTGTTAAGCGCTAAGGGAATTTTAAAATGATTAACATAGTCCTTGTTCTCATGAATCCAGTCGTCTATTTGGGAGCAGTCATCAGTGTATACCTTATACAAAAAAGCTAATGAGAGAAAGCATTCAAAATCTAAGTTCTGAAGGAGCAGTAGAACAGTCAGAAAGTGGACAGTACTTTTTCTCAACATCCATTGTTCCTCAACCCATTTGAAAAAAATCATGTTTTCTATGGGATTACCCTCACCCGTAGCTCCCATGATGTTCCCTGATTAGACCAAATCAATCAGATAGTCCCATCTCTGGGCCCCAGTGATGAACTCTGGCAATCCATGGAATTCATCTGGCCAGAGGGACCGGATGTGGGAACCCAGCAGCAGGAAGCTCAGAACTTGCAGGGAACTTCTAGTATGAAGATGCTCACCCTCCTTTCAACTATCATCTACTCGCCTCACCCTCGTCCAATTCTGCTTCAGTGTTGCTACCTAAGAGCTTGCAAACCCATTGTTGTGCTGGTTTAGCATTCTTGGAAAAGTCTGGACATAGATAGGTCCAGCTTGGATCTAATTCTGAAATGCCCCCAGAGTGGCCTCCCAGCTGGCCTCTATTAGACTAGTGCATGGTTTGTTTGCTTGTGCTCCTCGGACCATGGGGGACAGCTGCTCAGTGTTGCAGCCTTGTTCACAGGGTCATCAAGACAGGGGATTTTGAGGCAATGTCCCCAGTAAGTTCAGCGTATGTTTACAAAATGTCTTGAATAAATAAATACTGGGGTTGTCATGATGTTTAGTCCTCTGTTTCCACTTGCACTTAGATTTTGCTTGGATTTTTTTCTTGCTCTTTTGTTAACTCTTTGATGCAATGGAGACTTTTTTTTTTTCTAATTTAGTTAGCATTTTAAGTTGTTTCCAGTAGGAGAATGAACCCAAATATTTTAGTTACAGTACTGTCCACTAAGTTTTAACTCGCACAATTATTTATTTCACTAAGTTTTACTTGACATTTTAAGCTGACTTCTTACTACCTGCCCATATTTTAAAAAAAAAAAATTAATGTTTATTTTTTTCATTTATATATAAATTTCACAGCATTACTAGCAATAAGGGAAATGCAAATCAAAACTACAATGAGATACCACCTTACACCAGTAAGAATGGCCCACATGCAAAGACCGGGCAACAAGAATTGCTGGAGAGGATATGGAGAGAAAGGAACACTATTACACTGCTGATGGGAATGTAAACTAGTCCAACCACTATGGAAAGCTGTGTGGAGGACCCTCAAGTTAATGAAAATGGAACTACCTGCCCATATTTCAAGGTTGCCTTGTATTTCTCTGAAATTGTTAACCAGTTTTATTTTATGTTTTGTGTCTGATATATCTGGCATGTGGAGTCCTTTGCTGAGAACAGCTTGTGGCACTATATTTCCTAGGATGTTTAATGTGTTTTTTGCCTGTGGGCTCTTTGCTACTTGGAGTGTGTGTGTGTTCCCAGAACAGATAAAAAAGTATCCCTGGGTTCAAAGAGCCTTCTTCATCCTCATTCTCATCCCTGCCTTGCTAAAAAAGAAAAATCCCTAGGAGAACAAAATTAAAAACATATACAGGTTCACTTATCTATTTTCATTAACATTTTCACTTGAAGAGAAACATGGAAGGATGAATAATTTCATTAACACAGGAAGGGTGGAGAAATGGAAGGGTGAAGAAAGAATGATATGGGGGATGAGAAGAAAATGGAGAATAGTGAAGAAAAAGGGGGAAAATTCATATTTTTAAGAATTTTTGCAAATGTACATAACAGAAAGATTAAAATAAAATGTGTAGACAAAGGAAAACAAACTTTACAAATTATCTTGAATATATATTGTATAAAATAATTGGAAATTGAATATAAAAGTGCATTTGGAGAACATTGCTCATATGCAGGAAGATTCAATCTTAGGAGATATATAAACTTAATTCAGTATACTATATTAGTTAATTATAAGTCAGTAATCGTATGTTAAAATAAATATATGTCCTTAAAAGAGGAGTTAATGAAAATTAGAAACCATGCTTCATAAAAAAAGGACCTTTATTATCCTAGCCAAAATTTGTCAAAAGGAAAAAGATAAATACTGAATAGTGTCAATTATATATGAAATATAGATAAATCAAGTAAAAGACAAGAAATGGTAAAAACAAATAAGCTGATCATAGAACTGAAATACACAGCAAAAGAGGGGGAAGGAGGAGGACAAAACAGGGAGAGAGGAACACAAGGGATCATGGTGACAGGTCACGGGTGATAAGATGGCAGGAGAACTATGGGGACTAGAATGATGCAAAGAAAATTCTTTTTTCAATAATTCAAAAATTTAAAAAAACTTAAAATTAGAGGAAAAATAACAGCAACAAATAACAAAGTGAGCAAATGACTCAAAAAACTTAACTGCAGAAAAGAAAGAGCAAATGGTAAATATAAATCTGAATTAGAAATGGATCAAACTGTCATTAAATTGTTCAGGACACACAAATTAGGGATCTTAAAACTTCATTTGTCATATATGCAGTAATTAGTTTCTTTTGGTTCAGGCTTTCAATTTTTAAGGTTATCTTTTTATTGGTATACAGATTTAGAACTGTTGGCTAACAAATATCAAAATATTGAATATGTTTATATACTTTTATTTTTATCTTTTTAATAATTTATGTATATATATTTCATATCTTTGTATTCCCCAGGGTTCACCAACCACCTCCCCTCTCTGACCACTCCTACCCAACCCCCACCCCCAGTTGTGTACTTTAGTTTGGTTTTGAGGTTGTTTTGACTTTTCCTCCTGGCCTTTTGTTTGTTTTTCCTATATCTCATATATTTGTGAAACCATTTGGCAGGATATAGGGAAAACAAACAAACGAAAGCACAAGTGGAACTTTAACAAACTATCAGCAGAACTGAAGCATAGAGCAAGGCAGGGTGGGGGGTGTAAAAATCCGGGGAAGGAGGCCTGGGCACAAGAGATTAAGATGATGGTTCATGGGTGACAAGGTGGTAGAACCTCGGGATAGACCATGATGTAAAACAATGTGTGTGTGTGTGTGTGTGTGTGTATATAAATGAATTAAGAAAAAGAAAATTAATTATATTTAAATATATAAACATGTTTATATATTTTATATACAATTAATTTCCTATATATTAATTGTCTATATAATTAATTTTCTAAATTCATTGCATGATTCATAACATGATTCCTTCTAGGTCCATCCATATTATCGCAAATGCATCATATTTGTCTTTTTTGATTGATGAATAATACTCCATTGTGTATATCACAACTTCCTGATCTATTTGTCTATTTTGGGGTGTTTGGGTTGTTTCCATATCCTGGTTATTGTAAATGTGCTGTAATAAACATCTGAATACAGGTGTCTTTTTAAATTAGTGTTTTTGTATAATTTGGGTAGATTCCCAAAAGTGTGATTGCTGGATTAAAATGATAGTTCCATTTTCAGTAGTTTGAGGATCCTCCACACAGCTTTCCATAGTAGCTAGACCAGTTTGCATTCTTACCGTTCTCTACACATCCACGCCAGTACTCATTGTTGCTTGTTTTTTGATATATGCCATTCCTACTAGTGTAAGATGGTATCTCATTGTGATTTTGATTTGCATTTCCCTGATTATTAGCAATGTTGAACATTTTTTCATATGCTTGTTGGCCATTGTATTTCTTCTTTGGAGAAGTGTCTTTTATGGTCTTCTAATTTTGGTTTTTTTTGGACTGGGCTTTTTGCTTTGTTTTCAAATATGTTTATATTTTGAACTTGCAGTCTTACCTTGAGAAATTTTTATTACAGAAATAAATAAACTAGACAAATAACTGGATTTCTTACATCATTATTTATAAATTCTATAGTAATAGGGACAGTTAAACATCTATCAGTAATGAAATAGTGTATGTGGTGGGCATTTACAAAAGTGAGATGTTCTGATTATTGATATTATATTTATATTGATTATTTTATATGGAGGGTTGTCCATAATATACTATTTAAGCAAGACACAAAATGTAATAGACACCAGGTTGTTGTTGGTTCAGGATTCAGTAATCTTTCTGGCAAAACTGAATCAGGTTTTATCTTCCAGAAGTCTTAAGCCTGGATGTTTGTGGTTCTCTCCAAACTAAAATGTTGAAATCATTATCCCCAAGATAATGTTATCAGGAAACAGGAATGTTGGGATATAATCAGGTCAGAAAGGTGGAGCCCTCAGGAATGAGATTGTACCCTTATAAGAGACAGGAGAGTTTCCTTTTTCTCTCCCTCTCTTCTCTTTCTCTATTCCTCCCCTCTTCTCCTCCTCCCCTTCCCTTCTCTCCCTCCCATTCCCTCTCTTCTTTTCTAAGACCACCATCCACATGCTAGAAAAAATACCCTCACTAAATACCAGATATTCCAGCACCTTGTGTTTAGAGATCACAGTCCCCAGAACTGTGAGAAATAAATGTTTGTTGTTTCAGCACCTAGTCCAAGTCATTCTTCTTATAACAGCCTGCAGCAAGGTGGTCTGCTGTCCTGTGTGATCATGACATGAGACTGGCAGATGAAGACCAGATTAAACATTGGCCACTGGCATTGATTTGGGGAAGGGACATTTGATTCAATTAGATACAATTAGTACAAAATGTTAGAACTTGTGTTGACTTTGTTGAAAGAGAAGTATATTTCCTTTTCTCCAGGATTTTGAGCTATGAAGTTGTAGACCTGGGGTTGTGACACTTGTCTTGCCATCACTAGGGAGATTTGCCCAAGAATGGACTGATCAGACAAAAACAGCGAAGACAAGCAGTACTAGGTGCTGATTGAGTGCCTACATCTAGACTTGCTTGAAGCCTTGTTTGCAACAGGAACTAGCATGTCTTCTTTTACTTAAATTATGTTTTGTTTCTGTTAGTTGCCATCAAGAGTCCTGATTAATATATAGAAAAGTGTAGATGATTTGATTCTCACTTATAAAACAGAAACTTCATAATTATGCATTTGGATTTAAATGAATGCTTATACACATTGTCTTAATATGAAGGATGTACATTTCAGAATATTTTACATTTTTTTTCAAATCTAGAAGCAAAAGTATTGGGTTTCTCAAAGGTACAAGATAGAGAGTGAAGAGGGTGTCAGTAACTTTTATACACCTCTGTAATGGCTGATTTGTATAATAGTGTATTTTTATCTTGTATAATAGTGTATTTTATCTTCTGTATTTTTAAAGTAACATAAATTTTGTAATAGGTGCCACATCGTCTATGTTTTTCCAAAGATGGCATTTTATAGAGGAAAGAATATGAGATGAGGAAAGGAAAAAAGCTTAAATTCAAACTAGAAAAAAATTTCAATAATTAGATAACAGCTGATGAAAACCTAGAAAGGCTTTTTTGAGTAAATTTTCTATTTCATAATTTAAATATAATTGGCCATTACTCTTTATATCTTTATTCTGAGTGTAAATGATTAACTCTTCAAAATGTTTTTTTCTTAAAGTGATGAATATATGACATTAATTCAATATGTATGAAAAGACAGCAGGATTGTTCTCTCATGTTAAAAAAAAAAATCCCTGCATGTTAAGAAAACAAATTATTTCTCTGTTGACAAGCAATTTTCCCCAAATTAGAGTTGTGAGTTCTAATCTAATTACAAGTGTTTATCAGAACTTATTTTTTAAAATCATTTAAATGATTACTATGACAATACTTGAGACTTTCCTTCACATTAACATCTTCTATTTCTTGATCATAAATGTAACCCAGTGTCTAATCAGTTTAAATGACCAAAAATATTAATCTCATAATTTTATGAAAACAAACTTTAGAGGTATCCATTGATACAATATTTACATTTGCTTTATTTAGTAAGATGGCTTTTTCCCTTCTGGAGTTTGGGGAACAGAAATCATGGAAACATTAATGACAGAGCACAGGGGGAAATCAACTGCCTTTCAGTGGCATTTCAAGGGTCTGAATCTCACAGCCCATTTAAAACCCATGAAAGGTCATTTACCTTCCTTCATGAGCTGTTAAATCACTTGAGAGATGGGCTAAGTCAAAGATAAAGCTCCTGTGAATTGGTAACCTGGTTTTGGGAAAAGACTTACACAGTAACTAAGGTGCTGGATAAACAGACACTTACCATTTATTTACAAAGAAACCTCATAGCTATGATTATGATAGATTGTTTTTTCACAGCACAATGTAGCTGTCTTGAGATTTTCTTTTCCAGGAAAAAGGATCAATTTAAATATCATTAGAAGTTTGGGAATTATTTCCTTGACTTTGGGTGTTCAATTAATTGCCCAATTTATCAGGTTGTCTGCTATCAGATTGTATCTGCAAATCTAGTATGCCATGGCTATAGGTAGAAATGATCATGACTATCAGTAATTTATAGGGAAAAGGGTTTTTTTTTTTTTTAGCAGACTAGGGTTTTTAATATATCCTGTATTAAAGATTATTAAATTCATCTAAGTGAAAAATTGGAGAAATGAATGAAATAAAAAAGTAATGTTCTTTAAAAGCATATAATTACATATAAACAATTTCATCTTATAAAATGTACTCCATAAGAGAGCAGAATTGATTTTATTGATTTAAAATACTGTCAAAATTCTTATCATGTAAAATTCAGCAGCTAGCCTGGACATTAATTTTTAACTCAGAATCTTCATCAATCTTTTATTTAGATCTGATAAGCTTCTGAGGTTGTTCCAACAATGGCATCTTCATATGATTCTCCCACATGGAATATTTCAGAGGATGGTGTCTTCTTTCACAAATCTATAAACAAAATTATTACCTATTAAAATGGAAACCATGTATCACTAAGATTTCTTTTCACTTTGCATTGGAATGAGGATTATGCTGTTTTAACAAGCAGCTTATATTTTCCCCTCAGCTTTATTCACTCTCGCCAAGTCCTTAACTTTCATGAATAGAATTGAAAATGCTGTTCTTTTAATCATCTGGCTAAATTCTGGGTCATGCAAGCCTAAGTGCAGTGACTCCAAGCCTAAAGTCCTATAATTATGGAATGTCGGTATTCGGTCTTCTTTTTCCTTTTGCTTCTAAGTTGGGAAGAGAACTGCAAATTAAAAAAGTCATGGCTTGTTCATCTGCGGTAAAGCAAACAAACTAAAGGAGGTCATCTATTCAGCCACCATTTGTTTTGCTTAATATGACACTAGGCCTAAGTTTATAAAAAAAATTATACTAAATTTAGAGTGGACAGGATTCTTTCAGACAGCATCACTTGATATTCTTCTCCTTCAATTGCCTCTTCTGAGCAGTTTGTGACTGCAGGCGGAACATAATTACTTTAAGCTCTGACAAATGTGAGGATACCATAGGAGAAGACATACAAGTATCAACAAATTGGGCAAACAACTTTCTAAAGGACTTCTAAATGGAACCATATGTTTTTTAAACCAATTTTTAAAGAAACAGTAATAATTCCTCTAATGATGTACTGAATGTTTTTACCACTGACCATCACCTAAGGGAAGAGCCGGAGGCTCATTACTGTAATGGCCTGTGTAAAGAAACCCCTGGGGGAGGGCAGACTTAGAACTATACCTCATTTCTAATTGGAGTGTGTTGGAAAAGAAACCAGTCACGGCTAGAACAAGGGCTAGCAGAGCTGCTTGCCTGTGTGAGGCAAACTGGAGTCCCCAAAGTTGTGAATAGGCATAAAAAGAGAAAATTTTTACCATCAGCTCAGGGGAGATTTAAATGATGTAAACTCCCAAAGGAACAACAGAGAACATTTCCTAGATTTGGAATTTGACACTTGATTTTAAGAAAGTTTATGATGGAAAATGTGACCTTCCACCTTAAAGACAGTATTATTAATTAATGAAATGCCTCTGTGGTCATTGAAAGTAGGAGACGTATTTATGATATTGGGCTTTGCTGCTTGTTGCTTTCTGCTTGGAGATGCTGCCTCTAGCAAGATGGTGAGTTAGAAGGAGTAAGCACTTGGGCCATGCAGATAGACCTGAGTTCTTATTTCATTTCTACAGTTACTAGCTGAATGATTGTAAGCATGTAGCACACACCCTGCTTCATCAATAATAATTGTCATGTGATAGTAATTATACAATATACTGAGGGGATATAGTAATAATGAAGTCACATATGCAACTACTAGCACTTAGTAGACATTCTAAATTGTTATACTGCCTGGCAAATCCTTTAGATGGACTCTATGTTCTCTATGTTTTGCTTACCTTCCAGCTCACAAAATTTCTTTTATATGAAAATGGCAACAGTAGACTGCATAGGTGATATTATTGCCAGGTTGTCTTTAATCACAGAGAACTATGCTCTTTCTAAAAGACACAGAAAAGATTGTCTTCAAACAGGGAAGATTCGTTCAGAAGCTGGAGGAGCAGACTCCCTGCATCTTCATATAACCAGGCTCCTGAGTCAGTTAAGGAAGATCCCAATCACAAGTCGAAAGACTAATAAAAAAGCCTCTGCCTTTTAGACCTCAATCTAATAACATTTTCACTGATTAACCTTCAAAATCAACTTGTCCTTTGGTCTAATTTGTACCCACTGTTTGCCTAACTGGGAAATCTACAGTAACTTCTGAAACTGGCCAGTCAGCACTGACGCCAGCTCAGGCTGCCACACTCCATTGTATTCTGAAAGAATTCCCTGCTCCATCTCAGGTGTTCAGTCAGGGTGACCCTCACAAGCATGCCTAAGTTTCTGTCATCATGGACAGAGACAGAGAGTCAATAACTGTGATCTGCTTTGCTGCCAGAATTCGATGATTTGTCATACTTCTTGCTCAATTCACCCAAACATTATTGATCAAACGTTTTTAGCTTTGTTTACAGTATTAGGTAACTAGTTTATTAACCCACTTCAAAGCTAAGCTTTCAAGTATAACTTTAGCAACATTTTATTATACTTTTCTACAATCAAGAGCACATACTACTTTATGTTCAATTATTTGTCTAATAGATACCTAATAAATCGTTTGCACCATCTATAAGACTTTTCCTGTTTTTCTACTGGGGAAGATATTTTGTTTGTTTGTTTGGCTGTAATCATTCTATCCTGTGCCACTTCACAAACACTTTGATCCTCTCAACCACTGTGTCTAACCTATAGCCTTGAATAAGATGCTAGGGTTCTATATAAAGTCTTGTATAACTGTATCTAACTTGAATCACTCATTGATTTTTGTCTAATGATTCTCTCATCTGTACAACTGTAAGTATTCTTAAGTTGGTTATATGAAACAATTCCTCTATTGTGTGCTTCTCATTATATAAAATAACCCTACCACATCAGTATTCTATTGTATCTATGATGTTATTATCTGATGGTCTAGATCAGGGTTTGGCAAACTTTTCTGTTACGGGCCAGAGAGTAAATGTTTTAGCTTTGTGGACCCCAGAAGTCTGTTGTGGCTACTCAACAGACTTCTGAACTATCTGAAATAAATTCTGGACCATCTGAAATAAATATCTGTGGCTAAGAGCCAAAATAACTTTATCTATAGCTATTGAAAGCTGAATTTCATATACTGTTCACATGTCGTTATTATTCCTTTTTCATTTTTTTTCAACCTTAAAAAAATGTAAAACCCACTCTTACTTGTGGGTTGCACAAAAACAGACAGAAGACAAGCTTTGGCTTTGTGGCTATAGTTTTCTGATTACTGGATAGTTTGTGGTCAGAAACAGATCCAGGTTTTTGTGGTGAGAAAATCCTTCAAATTTGGGCGTAGGGGAGCTTTCTTTAGGAAACAGAATACAAAATTGCAAATAGAAAATAAATGTTAGGAGAAACTTTGGGAGGGACCAGTACAAATTAGCTTTTTGTTGTCTGGGACATACTTTTAAGTTAGATTCTCCGCTTTATTTTTAGTGAAGGCTTACCCATTTGGAATTAACTGTCTTTTTACCATTTTGGCTCAGTTTAATATTTTACATACCAATTTGCTATTCTGTATATATTTTATATATCAATAGTTTTTAAAAGTCTTCAATCCTTGAGTTGGTATATATTCTAGGCAATCAGTAAAAGAAGTAAGCAACTGTCTCTAGTAAGACTTGGATAAATCTGCTGCTGAGGTTCCCAGATCTGGTTGATTACTTGAGACAACAAAAGAGATTTTCCAGCTACAAGTTCCAAAGGCCCAGCAGATTGCCTGAATTAGAATCTCTTAGGGTAAAACCCAGGAATCAGTTGTCTTGTAAAGCTCCCATGGTAATTCTACCAAGCAAACAAGTTTGGAAACCACAACTTTCCGCAGACACATTCATTGTCTTAATTGTGTTACTTGCTCAGAAGTAGGTTTTTACTATTTACCTATAGCTCAAACGTTCAATTTTACTAAGAAAGCACTACTTTAAAATTGTTTGAAGAGGGCATAATATATAGAACACACTTTTATACTAGGCTCTCAACTTCCTTGTTAGTGAGGCTTTCCCATCCAAAATCAAGTGTTTTTTCACCATTTGGACTTGATTTAACATTCTTATATATTAATTTTGATTTTAAAAACTTAAAAAAAATCTTAAATCTTTAAATCGGAATATATTTTACATGATCAATAAAATAAGTGGCTCTTTAAAGAATGTCTGATCCTTGTGTTATCACAATTGGAAAACTTAGTTTATAAATGTGGTAGTGACTAATCTCTTGCTATTGTCTCATTAATCACTAGATAGATAGGACCCCCATCTTCATATCAAATCATTGTGCATCTTAGAATTATTCCAATTATAATCTTTTATGATCCGGAGAGATCTTCTTGGTAGAATTTGGTAGTACTGTCTGTGGAATAGGGAGATATTTTACAGGAGGGATTCATGTTTTGATAAGATGTGAAGCAGTGCTACAGTGAACAGATGCCTTTCACTACCAGCAATAAAACTCTAGTGTCAAACGGTTCATTTTAAGATTTAAGGAAAGCTGTATCTATTTTTTATATTAACCTTTATTAACAGGGAACTGAGAATTTACTGTCCGAAAAACCAGCATAAATACCTCTCATTTTGCTCTGTCAGAAAGCAAAACTACTTACTTCCCTTAGTCAGAAATGCATGGAGAAAATAAGATACCTTTTCTGATGCACTGAGTTTAGTGGCTGGGATAATACTAACATTGTTAGAAATGGAAGCTGCCTTTACCCCTTGTTAGTTTTCATTATAAAAGCTAACATTATATTTAATCAAATTGATTTTCTCCAACAAGGACTACACCTAGTTATTAATAATGTGCTAATTTATTAATTCATAATTCAATAATTTAAACGTGTCTAAAATATATCAGGGCTGGATGCTGAGGACACAAGTCTGCAATGTTAAAGCTTAGGTTCTGATGGGGACAGAGAAACAGTAAACAAGGTTATTTTACGTGGTGACAAATGACATGTAGTAAATAAAACCTAGTCAGGTGAATGTGTGTGTAGGGAGGGAGGAGGCATTTAGATGGATGCTCAAAGGTGGTGGAGACAATAGACCCCAATGGTGACAAGGAGTTTGAACCGTGTTGTCCAGCACACGGGACACTGGAGATCTTGCGGTGTAAGAGATGATAATATTTTGGATATAAAGGATTAAATAAACTATTTTATTGCGATTTATTTCTTTTTTAATGTGTCTACAAGACAATTAAATATGTTAGACATATTTCTGTTTGATAGCACTGATCTAGAGAGAGACATTCAATTCTAATGTTTTCCCAGAGTACACACACGCCCCGAAGATCTTCATCATTTGGGTCCATTATGAGTTTTGAGTTTGAGCTAATCTAAGTAACACTAGCTAACCCACACGAACAGTTAACTATGTACCTGTCACTGCGCTTTACAGTTTTATGTTCAATGCTCGAATCCTCACGTTACTATGAAGAAATAGTGCCAGCTCATTTTACAGATGAGGACTTGGATGGCCGGGCGGGCCAAGTAACTCACCCAAGATAACAAGACTATGAAATGATAGCGCAAGAAGGGACTCAGTCCAGGTCTGCCAGAGGCCAGTAGTTACAGCAGGAGGAACAGCACAAAGCCTAAGTGCCCAGATACCACGTGGTCACGTGTCTTCCCTGGCAGGGGCCTCAAGTTCAAGTCCCCGGGGTCCCACTGCCCCGCCCACGGTTCCGCCCCAAAGCCGCGCACGCGCAGACCAAGCGGGACGCCCCACCGCTCTGTAGGTCAAGGCTTACCGCTGAACCCCTGACCCTGGGGCCTTACAGCCGCCAGTGTTCTGAGAGTATCCAGCAACCGTTTTTGACCAGCTCTCGCTGGCACTCGCTACCTGGCACACCCGCCACACCAGCCGCCGACCTTGCGACCTCTCCCTCGCCCAGTCCTCGCCCAGCCCTTGCCCGCGCCAGGAAACAGCCTCGTCCCTCTGCCTGCTCGGAGTGTATGCCAACCCTACAGTAATTCAGCAGGAGCACGGAGAGAGCTGCTTTTCCCTCAGCCTCCATGCAGTTTCCCCCTCCCCTGTCCCGCCTTGGTTTTGAAAGAAGCCTTTCTGGGGGCCTTGGCCTCCCTGGGATCTTCCAATGAAAGAGAGATATTCTAACTGTGGGTTGTGTGAGTGCGTGAGCATGTTTCTTTTTTTTTTCTTTCTTTTTTTTTTTTAATCACTCCAACCCCAGCAGACTTCTTTGACTGGTGCTTGCTAGTTTTTATAAGTATTTGTTTATAAGAGAACAAGCATACAGAGACTTTGTCAATCATCTTTATGTGAATGTTCATTATTTGTTGTTTTGATTTAATGTGACTTATTCTTTCTAACGCCTTCCAGTATGAAATAATATTTCATCCTTCCTTATGACTGAATAGTATGCCCATTCTTCAGCCTATCATTCCATGTGGCTGTATCCTCTTCCTCCAGTCCTCTATCAGTGGGCACTTAGGTTATTTCCTGTGCTAGCCCCTGTAAATTACACTGCAATAAACTTACAAAACATGTAATTCTTTGAGTCGAAGATTTCATGTCCTTTGGATACATGCCCAAAAATGGGATTGCTGGCTCATATGGTATTTCTGATTTTGATTTATCAAGGTAAATCCAGATTGCTTTCATAAATGGTTGTACCAGTTTTAATTCTCACCAACTGTTAATAGGGTCCTCTTTCTCTTCAGCCTCTGCGGCATCATTCTCGCAAGTGTGAGATAGGTCATGTGATTTCAACCTACATCTCCCTTATTAAAAGTGATGAGCACTTTTCTGTGTGTCTGTGGGCCTTCTGGATAGCCTCTTTGCTGGATTGTTTGTTTAGTTCTACTGCCCACTTATTAGTTGAGCTTTTTTTGTTGCTAACTTGTATAAATTTTTAAATATATCTTGGGCTGTTAACCCCTTGTTGATTCTATGAAGTGTAAATATTTTCTCTTATTTAGTGGGGTGTCTTTTTATCTGTTTATATTATATAATACTATATAATATAACATTATATAATATATTGTATTGTATATAATATTTATATTAAAAGGATTTATACATTGAAATCATCCCAGATGATTATTTTGCTTTTGTTTCACTTGCCATGGGCGTTGAGTATCCAAAAGTATTATTGATTTCATGAAATGCATCGGCAGTGTTTTCTTCTATATGTTTTCTTGTTGCAGATCTGTTATCCAGGTGTTCAATCCATTTAGATTTAAATTTTGTAAACAAGTTCTGAAAAGCGTTCAAATATGAAACAATACCTATCCTGAATAATTGACTTTTTGTACATTAATTTTTGTGCATGTTAGAGAGTGATTCAGCTGCGTTCTTTTACATGTGGCTCCATCCAGTTTTCTCAGCATTATGTGTTGAAAAGCCACTTGTTGTGACCGTGTTTTCTTTTTTCTTATCTTTTCTCTATCTTGTTGATCTGTTGATAGTTGTAAGTAGAGTATTAAAATCCCCTAGTATCATTTTCTTGTCAAATTTTCTCATTTGTATTGTGATGCTCCATCACAGTTGCATATGTATTATGTCTTCTTTTCCTATTAGGCTCTTAATTGTAACACAATGTTTGTCTATCTATTCTTATTACCTTTTAAAATTGGAAATATTTTATCTAGTGTAAGTATAGTTATTTCTGACCTTTACAAAAGCGTGATTTGCCTTTAGGATTGTCTTCTAACCTTTAACTCTAAGTCAGTCCTTGTCTTTGCTGGTGAGATGTTCCTGTTTACAAGAAGCTCACTCAGTCATTCTGTACCTTTTAACTGCTGCATTTAAGCAATTTAAACTAGGTCTCTCCCTATGCTGCCTTGGGTAGTCCCAATCCCACAGACTCAAGCGATCCCTAGCCTCAGCCTCCAAGGTAGCTGGGATTACAGGCTCCTGCCACTGCGCCCGGCTGTTTTTTCAAGACCAGGTCTTGCTGTGTTGCCAGGGGGTCTTGAACCCACGAAGTCATGCGATTCCTAGCCTCTTTGCTCCCAGCGTTTGAGTTACAGATATGTGCCACTATACCCACCTGCAATTTAAACATTTTAAGGTGATTATTGAGGCTTAAGTGCTTGCCATTTTGTTAGTTAAGCATGTTTTTAAAATTTGTCTTTGTCTTTTTATTTTTTGGCATCTTCTTTTTATGTTTTGTTTAGGTTCCAGTCCCATTGTCTAATGTGTTATTCTACTGATTTTTGTAAGTTCTGCTCAGGTTCCTATATGATGGGCTATTTTTATGGCCTATTGGATGATCTGACCATGGATTTTTTTGATGGGCCACATTTGTACTCACTTCATCCTCCATTTCATGTAATTTACGTGCTGCCTCTCTCTCTCTCTCTCTCTCTCTCTCCATATAGGTTTATAAGATCCCCTCTTATGCTAACTTTCATGTTTGTCTTGGTTGTTGATATATTCTTTCAGATTTTGCTTTTCAATGGAACTCTTTACCCATCCTTCTGTCTTGAATGATAATCTCACAAGGTAAAGTATTCTAGGCTGGGAATCTTTGTCATGGAGTACTTTTAGTATCTCCTACCATTTCCTTCTGCCTATAAGGTTTCTATTGAAAATTCTGTGGACAGTCTACTTGGCATTTGCTATAGATTACTGTTCTTTCCCTTGATGTTTTTTTTTTAATTTTTATTCTTTTTAAGATTTTAATTTAACTTTAAATGACATACTGAAGTCATTAGTGTTAACTCTATATGTGAGCTTCAAAAATATTGTCTCCCCTCTCATCTTCACAGCAACTTAGTATATAATAAAGTAGTAAAAGGCATACAGGTGCTAAAAAGTAGGATAATTATTTTTTAAAAATATTTGACAAGAATCGCTTGATGTTTTGAATGTTCTCTCCTTGTTATTGTCTTTCAGTAGTTTTGGGGTATGGTATTATCTTGTTTGGAACTCTTGGGGCCTGTTTAGTCAGGTATCATTTCATTTCCTAGATTGAGGAGGTTCTCAAAAATTAATTCTTTAAATAAATTTTACATGCCTTTCTTTTTCTTTAGGACCCCTGTGATATAGATTTTATTTCTCTTTAGGTTATCCCAAAGAGCTTTTATATTGTTTCAGTTTTTCAAATTTATTTTATTCTGTTTGTTGTTTTCTACCACTGTGCTTTTAGGCTCAGGAGATTTCTCCATTGCTTGTGTTTGTCTGCTGATGTTTTGAGGTTCCCTACTATATTTTTTAATTTGATTATAATTGCTTAGATACCTTAGTTCTCGTTGTATTAGTCTCATATTCCATGATCTTTGTTGTTTTCTGGTTTTCATCATTCATTTTTTACCTTAATTCAGAAAACATGGTTACAACTACTACCTTAAGCTTCTCTTTAGGCATATACTTCAGTTCTGCTGGATTGTTTTGTTGTTGTTTATTTTTTTTTTAACTACAAGTTTGATATGTTCATCTTTCTCTTCATTTTCAGTTTCAATCTCAATCTAGGAAATGAACCTGATGCTCTGACTAGAGAGGCTCCAAGAGTTCCAAAAAGATAATGCCACACCCCAAGACAGATTACAATAAAACTGTTGAAAGACAGTAACAAGGAGAGAATACTAAAAACACCAAGAAATTCTTGATAAATATGTAGAGATTTTTATGGAATATAATAGAGAGTTTCTCTTCCTATCTTAATAAATTGGCCTTATAGCCCTCCTGTAAGATGCTGGGTATAATCTAGGTTTTTAACCTGGAACTTCTAGTGTCCATATTTCACAGACTGCTGCTTCTGCACCTGCTCAGATGGCTCAGGCATTGGTATCAGGCATTGGTATTAGGGGTGGGAAGGAACAGGGGGCCCAGTTTCACTGTAAACAGCTTAATTACATTTTCCCTGATACCTTTGAATGCCACCATTGCTCCTGATATATGCAATAGTCATCTGTTTATTTTTTTCTGTCAGAAGTGGTTGACTTCCTTCTGTTGTGATCTGGTTGTGATTGTGTAATGGTGTTGAGGCCATTATCTTCACTCTTGCTTGACTCCCAGTGTTCAGGTACCTTTCCCTGGAGCCACAGGATCCTACCCCTATGTAGACCTTAGTTGGGGTCTGGTTTTTTCCTTCCTGTTGTAAGACACTTCAGGCTGCCCCTCCACAAAGTTCCCTGCCTGTTCAGTCTCCTAACTACATGACCACCTTAGATTCAGTGAGTAGAGCACACTAGATACAAGAATTGTTTGGACCTCAGACGTCCAACTTCTAGGCACCTGTTCTAGACATAGCCTACCATTTTGCAGTTGGCACTATTTTCTCCTGATGATTTCTTATGGGGTTTTGAATAGCTGCTAGCACCTGTGGGGGTACTAAGTGACACTGCAGTTCAATCAGTGTCTGTCAGAAGTATTTATGGGCCTGGCAGCAAGGGGAAAACTAGTTTAATTTTAAGGTATCCTGTTGTTCATATAAGGAGCCCCGTTTTGTCATGTCAAGGAAGGGAGAGAGAGCCTCATCTTCAGCAGACTTGAATCTGACTCATGGGATAGCTATGAGTCATCCTTGCAGGACTTCTTCCCGCAGCAGGATGCAGCAAATGATAGCTCCAGGGCTCAAATGATTCATGAAAGATAGAATGAGGAAAACATTTACAATGGCTACCTGGTGCTAAGAAAAGCCCCCAACTTGTCTTTTTATAGCATTTGCTTTAAATTTACTTCAACCAGAATGCACCTGTATAATAAAATGGAATGGAGACACCATGATTTATATTATTTGTCCTGAATCTTGTTATACATTTATGAGATAAACTGCCACCTATAAATTAACAAGCTTACATTTGGCAAGATGTAGGGACCATCAAGATCATAACGAGGGGCTTTTATTAGTGCATGCACGTCTTTTATATCTGACCCTTTCTCTGGGTGCTAAAGTGGCAAACAAAAACAAGATCCACAGAAAACTAGAATGCCTATTTTTTCCCTTACATGCAAAATATGATCATCATGTCTTATAGTTAGCATATTTTATATATGGTGGTAGAGATACTTTTTAAGCTCATTTCTTTTTGTTCTTTATGATATGTCTGTATAACTAAAACAAGAATATGATTGAACTCTGAATTTATATTTATAGATTACCATCAAAATAGATTTACAGTGGGATAAGGATGAACTAGTATAGTGAGCCATTGAATTAAGAGTTGGAATAAAAACCCACTTTGGTCATCTTGAATTAATAATGTAGCTCTTAGAGGATTACATTTTGTATGTCTTCTCCCCATCTCTCAGTTTTCCAAGTGTTTTTTTTTTTTAATGGTTATCTAAGAATAAGAAAGGATACAGGGGTAGAAATTATTACAGCATGCAGTATGTGGGGTCTCTTTTATTAACCTAGAGTTTCAGGAAGTACTTAACAAATTGAAAAGATTATCTGATTTCTTAAATTCCACTTTGTTTTAGGAATTCTTTCAGCTCTTGAGGAAAAAAAAAATTTTTGGAGGCAAGAAACAAATAGCAGATTTCTGAGATAGAGAGAAAAGAAATTATTTACCTCTGATTATAAAGTCTTATCTAATGTTATAATTCTGTATTCCTATCTAAAGTTGTAATTCTGTATATTCTTTGTATCTAATGAGTATTTGGTTATTAGGCTGACTCAGTATAAAATTATATAAACTACACTAATACATGGGAACATAACTTATTTTAGGGTTTTTTTTTGTTTGTTTGTTTGACATGTATTTTAACTATGTTGCATTTCCCTTCATCTATCTATTGTAAGTTACTAGCAAGGGGAAAATCCCAGGTAAGGCTCTTCTTAATGTTTCTTTTTCACTCGGACATCAAGGCTGCCTGATTCAGAACCTACTACAGAATGCAAATTAAAAATCAGAGGTCCAATAGACTACTTACCAATCATTGACCTGGGAAACAAAGAGCCATGTTTTCTTATTTCCAATATCCTCTTTTCTGCTTATATATATATACACATTTATATTTTTATCAATTTCAGTTCAATTACAGACAACAGAATCTACCCAGGGGCTGCAAAGGGTTTTTATAGGGACTGGTTGGCTTACAAACCAGTGAAAGGAATGGAGGACTAGACTCCCAGTTGAGGTTCCTGGAACAAGAATGATAGTGCCTGTGCTGGGTCAGAAAGCTGACAGGGAGTGGCAGAATCAAGCTGCTCTCAAGTCCTTAAAGTAATGTTTATTTTACGTGCTAATGTAGATGGTCTTCATTTCCAGAAAATGGATTTCAAACATGATGCGGGTGGAGTGAGGAGAGAGGTCAACAAAGGAGATTATGAAAGAGTAGCCAGGAAAGTAGGTGGGAATCAGGGAGTACAGGATTACAGAGGCCAAGGGATGAGTACAGAGGAGGAAAATGGGGTGGAAGATCCAAGAAATGTCCATCAATCAACAAGGAGATAGTTAGAAATCTTTCAAGAGCCATTTTGGAGAGATCAAGGAGGCCAGTATGCAATGAGGAAAGGAGTGAATGTGATGCATTGAAAACAAAGGCAGTGTACATCATTCCTGCAGAAAATCTGGTTGTGAAGAAAATAAATGGGTGGGGTTGTTAGAGTAACCTAGTGGGAAGAGGTGACTCCCTCTTTTTAGAAGATAGGAGAGATGAATAGTACATTTTTAAATATTTAAAGGGAGAATCATATTGAGTGGAGGTAGTTGAACTTACAGGAAAACGATACACAATAAATGGAGTAGGGTTCCTGAAGAGATAGGAGTTGGTAAAATCAGAGATTAGAGGAACGATGGGGATTGGGAGGGTCAGATCTAAAATATCTGCAGTGGAGAAGAGGAGAGAAAGGGTTTCAGGCAGCACAAAAGAGTCACTGCTCAGCATGGGATCCTAATACAGAAATATGTTCATAAAAGATTTAACATGCAGGTCCTAAAATGCAAGACCAGTTGAGTCAAAGTGGGATGGGGCTCTACGAGTTCAATTATATCTGGATGGGAAATTAGCAAACCTTGTCTCAGTTTAGATGCCTCTGATTACAAACAAATGCAACTTAAACTGGATTGTAAAATGAAAGCAATTCATTGACAGACATAAGAAAAGGCTCAAAGTGTTTCCGTTTCTGCTTCAGTCACAGCTTGATCAAAGCTCCCTTGTGAATCATCCCCACCATGTGTGCTGGACCCATTATCATGGTTTCCCCCAAGGATACAATTTGCCTGCCAGCAGTAACTATGGCTGAGGATCCCCGAAAAAAGTTAAGCCCCAAATAGAAAGTGTGGGGAAGGAATGAGGAAAACAACCACTTTGGTCCTCTTGCTTCCTTCCAACCTCCCAACATTTCTCCCCTCCCAGGACCCAACAAAAAGTTAAGAGAAAAAGGAAGCCTGGAATTAACTCTAATACTGAGCAGTTGAGAGGAAAGACTAGAAAATGGCCCTGAAGGCAAATAGGCCTTAGACAAGTGCACAGGGCATTTAAAAATGAAGTGATCTTGGAACAAAGTAGGCAGATAGCCACACATGCAAACACTGAGAAATCCATTGCAATACCAATTTGTGGAACCGCATCCCTTCTAGAAGGCAGGAGATGAAGGCCCCTGTGCGCTATTAGGAGTGCCTGCTGTTCTGAGCACAGGTTGGTCTCTGATGTTCAGTTCTGCCACACTATGTAGCAAGCTGGAAGGTGACCGAATATCTCATTTAGCCACATCCTGACCTGAATGAGAGGTATTCGCATCACATGGTGATCCTGGGTACTGGCAAGTGACTGTAGTTCTAAATCAAGACCAGTTGCTTTTCCAGTGGGGTTAAGAACACATAATACCATACACGTGCTATTTTTAATAATTAAGGAAAGCAGAAATGTAAAGGAGGGTGTGTGCTAGGTGTGGGCTGCCAAGGCTACTGTTTTGGGCTGTTGGCACATTTTCAGCTCCCTCCTGGGTAACCAAATGCTCCAGAGCTTGCACAGAGACTCCACGCTGGTAAAACATGTAGTTGGGACAAGTACTTTACATAGTACCCATCGGCCCAAAGCCTCAGCCTCTCATCACCCTTGACATCACACACCCCAGGAACTGGGTGGGAGAAGCATGCCTAGGTTTCTGCTAGCCCAGGGATAGAGGATGAAGCAATCACCTGTACTTTTTTTCTGGTCATCCTCCCTTCCTTTGGGGAACTAATCCCTCCCCTCGATGTGTCTTTGTAAATGGTTGCAAATCACAGGTGATGGTCACTGATGTCAGAAGAGTTCGCAGGACCTAAGCTAGGTCAGTCAGATACAGTCTCCCAGGATCCTGAATTGGGACAGAAACAGCTGATGCTGGCTCACTCTGGCAGCAATGAGCAGGCGAGTGACTCCTGGAGGGAGTTCCTGACTGGACTCTGTCCTGCTTCTTGTCCCTCCCAAGGCCTGGATGTCTGTGTATCCTGCGTACATCCTGGTATTCTCACTACAGACATTTTCTGAGAGGAAATATTTGTTTTGATAACCACAAAACCCTTAACTGAAGCAAGATTCAACATGATTTAAAGATCTAGTAATCACCATAGAATTTACAACTAAAGTTGGCTCATTCTTGCTGGGATTATTTGGGACAGACACACTGCAAATAAGACACCTTGTATTGCACAGAAGCCATGAGTCACATGTGTTCTTGAAAACCAGGGGAGGGGACAGGTGTAAGGAAAAGTTTCATCACTTGGATTATATGAATATTTCCTTAGAAGACACAGTTTCACAGTAACTCATGAATTTTTCATGCATTTAACTAAAATTGTAAAAAAATAAGATATTAAGTGTACTCCTTTGGGACAAATTTATCCTTTCTGCCTACCCATTTATATAAAGAATAACTTTATAATTTTATTTATTAATGTTTTGTATATATATACAGTATTAATTTAGGAATAATTTGTTTGCTGAAAGGTATCTTCTGAACATGCATAGAGGAACACAAAAGCAGTCCTAAGCACTATGTTTATAAATAATTTATTATTTCATACATTTGTTCTTCAGCAAAAAGTTCATACTTGTATATTTTTATACAGAATTTCATATTCAAGACCAGAGGGAACAAGTGTCTCAAAACCAAAATCATAGCAAACTCTACAATGGAAACGAGCCACAATTTTGTTCAGCTACATGCACAGAACTGATCAAAATGATACTTATTTTTCTGAATTATTTTGCTTAATGTATTGGGTAATGTGGAATTATGATTCCGTTATGCCTTTCTGGCAGAATAGACTAATGATTTGAAACCACATCATAGATCCTATCTATAGAGGAGTTCACATATCCTGAGAAAGCCTCTCTAGCTGGTTAGGTATAACTGCTTCAGGATGTACATGAACACTGGAGTCAGGGTACCCTAACAAGAATTAATAAAGCAAGCAGTGGAAACAAGATTAGTTTCTTTTCATGCTTGCATTATCCTTTATTCCTCTCTCCCGCCATTATTACCATTTAATGATCAACAACAAAACAAAATCCCAAAATGAACACAAGGTGGTCTCTATTTGGTCACTGTTAAATCCTCCCTCTGTCTCTGACCTGAGGAAAAAAACGAGTATGGGGCTTCCATAAATGCCCTTTCCTGCAAAAGGGGACTTGTAAATCCTTATAAATCCTTCTTATAAATCCTTGTACAGGTATAGTATTTAAATTCTTAGTTTAGAGATGGATGGACCTCATAAGGCAGATGGCTTGCGAAGGCCTAAATGCACAATCTTTTTAAAAGCCTTTGTCTTCAAGACTGAGCTTGAGGAAAGTTAAAGTGGTAGAAATGGTCCAGAGGGAGGTTGAAATGCAGTGTTTAGAGCCATCATAAGCTTTACGCAGATTAAGAACTTCCACAGCAGCCTCCCCATGCCTGAACACAGCCTGTTCCTGGCCCTTGTGGCAATGGCAAGCCCAGGGCTTTAATCTCTCTACTCCAAAGAAGCAGAGAGCAGGGCCCACAGAGCTCTGCATTTAATGGCTGCATTGCTGTGGTTACATCTGTGTCCAGATGAATTGTGCCTCACCCCTTCATCACCTTAGTAAGCAGTCACTTAAGAGTAGTTACGTTTAGAGCTTTCACAAAAGAAAAACAACCTGGTAGAAGAGTAGACCTATGTTAAACCTTGCTGGGAAAGTGAATTTGAGATCTTTAGCATTTCTGAAAGACTTTAAAATTTAGCCTTGTTGTATATTTATAACCTGAACTGTATTTTTTTTTTTTAATTTTTAAGCCCTTCTTTAAGTCATGCATTATTTATATTTTTCAAGCCCTTAAAGGTCTATCATTTGGATTAATAGCTCAAAGAGATTAAACTCCAGGAAAAAGATGAGGCTTTCCCAAAAGTGCTGGTTCTTATCAGTGGGCTAAGGTCTGTTTTCATAAATGAATTGCTGTTACAAACTTTTAAAAATAAAAAAGTAGAAAAGTTTTTAAAAAATCTTTTCTATTCTTTCTTTTTTGCATTGAACACATTAAAAACATTATGCTTTCTAGTTAGAGAACTAGGGATGAAATTAAAAGAAGAACCGAAAGTTGTATGTCCCACACTTCATCTGGAAACCCGTATTTATTTAACAGTGACCCTTCTCACAGTTATCTCTCTGGCGAGGTTAACCAGCTGAAGACTCCCTGCCCACCTCTAGTTGAGTGATTATTGCATATTTTAGGTGGCATTGTAAGGCATGAGAAAAGTGGCCACTTTTGTGCATTCAAGAATAATTTTGCACTTTGAAGAAACTTTCCTTGAGTAATTCCATGTTTGAAACAATAAGTATTAAAGTTTATGCGTTACATTTAGTAGCACAAAACTTTGGGGAGTATTTTCAAAAGTTCAAAGAAAGGGCTTTTTTCCATTGAGTAAATGAGAATTGTTGCACATAGATGCATGATTAGACCTTTCTAAAGTCACATCCTGCCACAATTAGCAGTCAAATGAGCATTCTTGGCCTCTGACCTATAAATAAACACTCAGATCTGCAACTTGCTCACAGACTATTAGGAAGCTGTTCTTAAAAAAAATTAAAAAGCAAAAAGACAAACCTACAAACTAGTTAAAAATCTGCAAATCAGAAATGCAATACATTTGTCCAACAACAATCTGTTAGCTTTTTGGAATAGTGATTAAGAAGTGACCCCATTTTCACAATTAAACAGCTATGTGTAATATTTAAGAAAGAATAAAATCTTCTCTAAGAAGCATATGGTTGCTCACAAAGATCTACAGCCCTCAGGTTCAGTCCATAAATGCTACTTCTTTCAGTGTGTCTAGACTTGTTCGCTTTTTGTCAAGCATTATATGTCAGAGAATATTGGCAACACTTTAAGAATATAAATCAAAAGTTGATATACAATTGGCTAGGGCTATCCCCTAATTCTTTTTTTGCCTTATCTTTATGGGAACATATTAAGAACATTAAATCAGGGGAAACATATACTTTGCCAGATATATCTGGACACTAGTGCTCAGGTGGAAAGCTACTATTGGCTACCTATTTTAAAGCCAACATCATGGGCGCCCACATACTTTTCTAGGGACAAAGTAAAACTGATCTGAAATTGTCCATGACTGAACTTGCTGCCCCATACTCACTGGCTGTTTGAATCCCACCCTCCTTGTTCTCTCCTTCTGCATGCCTTCGTCCTAACTCTTTTACATTTTTCTTCATGATTTCCTCCAAATTATTTTTTCTAAAATGCTTCATAATTTACAACATTAATATCTTAAAATAGGGAACATTATCTTTGGAGATGTAAGCACATAAGAGTGATTTTCTAAACTTAATTATGAAATCCACATAATAATATCACAGTGTAGGCACTTTGGATGAACCACACTTTATAATGATATGAGTGCTAGGAACCTTCCAAACATTATTATTCTACCTTTATTAATTAGAAGTGATGATAAAGTGTTCAACTCTTTATGTCCATTTACCTGCTTTCCTTTCATCTGGATTGTACATTACATTTTCAAGTATTTTAACCATAAAATCCACATAGCCTAGGAGCAAGCAAAAAAGAAAAAAAAAGTAAACTGAAGATTGGCATGTTAACTGAATTAAGATCCTATGCCCTGCTCTGATGCTAACAGAAAAGAAAAAAAAATACAAACTCAGAGGTTTAGAGAGGTTGGCTTAAGGTGAAGGTCAGAGTTTGGTCCCTGGTCAGAGGGTTTTTCTGGTGTTCTTAAGTCTGTTCAGTCAGTCATCAAAGGGTAACAGCTGTCATAATATACATAAGGTACTTGCCCAATGTCTCATATATATATATATATATATATATATAGGTGCTGGATGACCACTAAGGGATCATTCCAATCAACTCAAAGGACATTGACAGAGTAATAAGTCATTAATGACATAAACTTCAGGGCATGAAGAACACTCCCAGACAATAACCATTTAAGTGGCTGATAGCATTTTAAGATCTTATAATTGACTTTCAAGGATAGTTATTTTATTTTATATTAATAATCAAAGGTTTGTGTATATATATATGTATATATGTATGTATATCTACGTGTTTATATTGGATTATATATATTATCCAATTAATATAATTAGTATGTATTTGCTTAGCCAAATTTCATAGGTGTGCAAATTAGTTAACACAAATGAGCACATACACATCCTCATTTAATTCTGACACCCTGGACTAACAGTATAACCCTCAATGGAAGTAACTCCTACTATACCTGTCTGCTACCATAGCTTTGTACAGATTAACTAAAATAATGAAGAGATTTAAAGATAAAAACTCTGGTATATTATTACTATCAGTCCTCAGATTCAGCACCAGGTCAGAAAAAAATTCACCTCTATCCCTAAATGTTGCATTCTTAGAAATGTCTCCCCTAAAGTTGCATGCTGGGTCAGGCTAAAGGACTTTTGACTGCAAGTGCTTACAAGCAGGATTTATGAATGAAATGCATGAAGGCCACTTGAGTTTCTGTAGCCCAATACTTTCTTCCTGGGCTATTTACAGAATGTGTACAGTCAATGGAAAAGAGCACATTTATTTTTACAAGTCAGTAATGACATGACCCAGGAGTTCACTTCCTCTCTCTGGAAAGGTCAATCACTTCACCTGAGGGGGCAACTGCAAGGACAGAGAAGAAAGGAGCCTCCTTTAGCAGAGGAAATTAACCTGAGTTAACCCCAGGGATCAGCCCACGGGTGACAGGTGCTGAAGTCAAACACCTCCATTTCCCAGTCATGACTCTATGACACTGCTCCTTGAGAGGTAGAGATCATCATGACTAACAAGTAAAAATAAAATCCATTACATAATAAGCTTCAAAATTCTACTTTCAACATAGGTTGCACAGACAATGAAGTGTATTCTTATTTATCATTTGGCCTACATTTCAAACAGTTGAATACAATGAGGGAACAATGAATTTTAATTTATGTGGCAAAATGGAGAGTGTGAAAAAAATGTTTCTAAGGACATTTTATTCTGACTGCCATCTTACCCCTGCATGTATTCATAGACTTGGATATTCCCATGCAAAGGTGGAGATTTAGTCAGTATTTTATTTTAAAATATCATTTATCTTGATAAATTCAATGCAATTTAGCAAATAACATATAGTTTCACAAACTGTCCCTGATTTTAGATAGTGTATATCTGCATACATGAAGTGGAGTCAACTGCTGTTTTCAAGTCAAATATCCTCTTGGTCATTTCATATGCAATGTATAAAAACTAAGGTGGAAAGGGAAAGCAAGGAGGTGGAAGGAAAGCAAAGAGAGGAAAGGGAAAAGGGGAGGAAAGCCAGTCCTCATTCTCTCTGGGACGTACTGAATGCTTAAACCTTTGAGGGGAAAAGTATGTCATCTTACTGAGCTCATGTATCATAATCACTTGAATATGAGATGAGTATAATGTTATCCTCAAGTGGCCCTGCTTCATAACAGAGACATAAAGTGAAAGAGAACTCTGTGGATCCAGTACATGTCCAACAACATTTTAAATGACAAATACCAGTTTATTTCTTGATTTTAAACTAATCAATCCTTTTTGCAAGTCTGTCATTTGAAAGTCCTTCTGAAAGGGGTGTGGTTGTAACCTCTTTCTCTGACTTCAATCCCTACATTTGGGGGGGCACTAGAAAAAGGAACTATGACATGCAAACAAATTTGCATGTGGAAATATCCTCATTTCTACCATTGTTCTCAGATACATGTACAGAACTATGTTCCAGCAGAGGAAGAATACCTTGGCAATCAGACCTTCTTAGCCTCTGGAAGCTAACAGGAAACGCCTTGCATTTACAAAGAATGAGATTCTGACACCCATCAGCAAACATGCAAAGGGTTGTTATGATCTCTAGATTAAATATAGATTTATATAAAATTAACTTTTGTGCAAAGTAACATACAAGGATACTGGTTCCTCCAGGAAATTGTGCCAAGCTTCTGTGTTTACAAACAGAGTGGAGGTTAAAAGCATAAACAAAAAATAGCATTTTCGGGAGTACAGGGAGCGTAGAGGTAAATGTCATTTGCTTTATGCTTGATATAAATTATACCTTTAGTGAGTCAAGACTCTCCATTTACGGACTTACTTTACACTTAACGGGAAGGACTTGTCAGGAAGAATGATAAATTAAGTCACCTTAGTGGTTTTGTTAATTTTGAGTCGCTATCAGTTGCTAACCTGTTAGTATTATAAGAAATAACTAACACTGGTCAATGGGGTGGTGAGAAAGGATTTCAGGGACGTGGTCCCTAATTTTTCAACAAGTCAGGATGGCTGCCATTCCTTCCCATCATCTGGATCCAAACAAGACTCTAGTGTTTACCTAGGGAAATATAATCTTACTTGAGAAAGTTTAGTTTCAACTAAAGTCACATGCCCTTGACTTTCATAATCTAATTGCCTCTTTTAATCCTTAATATCATTGTTCAACTTTTAAACAAGGGCAGATGACATCAGCCTGGATCAGTGTCCTCTCACTTTCTCCAATGGATGCAACAGGAAAAACAGTCACATTAGTGGATGGCTCCTTCTTGTTGCAGAGAAACCAAATGCTCTCACATCCCCAGAAAGATACTTGTGGCCCTAGCAACAACTTACAACGGACACCAACTTCCTCCTTTCCTGGGTGAAATGCTAAATCCTGATTTGCAGTAAAGTAAAACCAGTTTACTCCTGTTGCTCTCCCCATGCAAGAAACTTTGTTGAGGACCAGTCATTTGGGCATTGCTTCAAAAGGCACATTTATTCCAGTGGCAATTTAAATAAGTAGAGAAGGAAAGAATAATATTCAAAACAAAACAAAAATAGGATAGGTTTTGTGAAATACATATAAGTAAATAAGAAGCTGGGATCTGTACAAACCACCGAGATCCTCGCCAACAGTTAAACCAGAGTCCTCAAATAGAATAATTCACAGTTGAATCATGACACACACGGGCCATCAGAAAACACTGTTTTTAAAGAAAGTAGTTGCGAGCTCTCAAGCAGCTTGCCCTGATGTCCAGTTCAAGTGTATGCAATGCAGAAAGTCTGCAAAATTCAAAATTATGTGACAAAGAACATTCAGTGCATATCAGGCTTCGATAAATTATGAAAAAATCATTGTATATATTACTCTTTAAATAATATCTGAGAAACATTTTGAAATAATTAACTTGTATTCACATTCCATGCATTTTCTAGCAGGTTAAGCCCTGGGTTTGCGTCTTTGTGCTGTTTTCTACAAAGCTCCCTTCTTCTGACAAATCCAAGCTTTCCTCAGGCTGAAATGGAAGTACCCAGGGATTTTTGTTTACTTACCCTCTTTCCTTCATACCTGACCTCACAGGGGCTACTTGCTATTACCGCTGGCACAGAAGACGACTGGAAAATTGGACTGTTTGGGGTTTTATTGGGGATTTTATTTACTGCCTTTGAAAAATCCCTGGGTGTTGCAGACACTACCTGATTTTCATGCAGGGACAGCAACAGGGGCCCTCTTCCTCCTGCTGGACTTTCCTCCCTCTTCCAGAGCCCCAAGTGCACCAAGAACCCCTTGACTCGGACATTTTACCTGGGGTTTTGCAGGGTTTCTCCCCTCCTCGGGGAGAAAAGGAAACACAACAAAACGTGAAAATAAATCAACAGTAGCAACATCGGAAACTCCAAACGAACAGATGGGCGAACCAGCAGCCTCCCCCGAGGCAGAATTTTTTACTTTTTACTGCAGAATTCGGTGTTGTTTAGGAATTTCTTGATGACCAGACCCAGACAAACCACCAGCAGCAGCATGTAGCCCACGGTGCCCCAGAAGGTGGGTGCGGCAGGCGGCGCCTTGAGAAACTGGCGCAGGCCCTCCTCCACGTAGTACACCTGATCGTAGATGCTGAGGAAAGTGAAGATGTGGAAGAGCTGGTGGCTGTGACCGATGATGTCAAAGAGGCCCGGCTGGATGCGCTCGGGGATCTTGCTCACGTTGAAGAAGGCGGCCACCACCAGCCAGAAGTAGCGGCGGTAGAAGTGCACGAAGAGCGTGGGGTTCTCGCCACGCAGGTCGAAGAGCCAGCTCTCCAGCATGATGGGGCAGGCCATGCTGAGCGGCATGATGAAGACGAAGGTGCGCAGCGCGAACGGGTAGGAGCACCAGTCGGTGCGGCTCTTGCAGCAGGCCACGGTGCAGGCCACGGCCAGCACGAAGGCCACGGGCAGCACCAATGCACGGTAGGCGGCGATGAGGCGCGTGCAGTCCACGTGCCAGCCCAGGCGCTGCTGGACGTAGGGGGTCATGACTCTGGCGTCCAACAGGCTCAGGCCGGGCAGCAGGTAGTAGTAGTAGGCCACCGTGCTGCCGAAGCCATAGTAGCTGATGGACGCGTAGTCCAGGTAGAAGAAGGCAGCACGCAGGCGCAGCGACAGGCAGCTGAACACGTGTGCCGTGCAGCTCATGGCGAAGGTCAGCAGCACCCCCGAAGCGTAGCACCACAGCGGCAGCAGCCAGGGGTGGTGGAAGGGCACGTCGCCGCCGCTCAGGAAGAACAGGCGGCAGAACTTGCTCAGGAACAGCAGGAGCGGGATGAAATGCGTCCAGAAGTTGAGCGTCTCGTTCGTGGGCTTCAGCACCGAGGCCAGGCACTCCTGAGCCGTGCACGGGAGCCGCCGGTAGCCGGACAGGATGAAGCACTCGACGAAGTCGTCGGGCACCTCGTCCCACCGCAGCAGCGGCTTGGCCGCGGCCCGGGAGTCCCCGGAGGCGCCGGCGGGGGGGCGCGAGGTGGGGTCGGAGGCGGTCGCGTCAGGCGGGCCCTTGGTGCCCTCGCCCCGGGCGTGCAGGCGCCGCGGCATGGTGCCCAGCGCCGGGCTGGGGCGCGCACTTGCGACCTCTGGCGCCGGCTTCCGCGCGCTCCTCAGCCCCCGCCGGCCGCCGTCGGAGCCTTTGTGCCCGCGCCGGCGGCGTCGCTGCAGGTTCAGGAGCGGACCCGAGCCTCCGCGCGGCCGTTCCTAAAATAACAAACACACACACACGTACACACCATTTAGAGCCGAGCGGCGAGGGGCAGGAGCGCGCGGGGCGCGGCGGCGCCTCCGGCAGACGCCCCGCTCCCGACTCGCGGCCGCCGGCGCTGCGGCAGCGGCTACTGCGGCGGCGGAGGCGCGGCTACTGCGGCGACTGGGCATCGCGCGGCGCGGGAGGCGGGAGGCGGGGATGTGGGAGCCGAGGCTCTGGAGGCGGGGGGAGGCGCACCGAGGGCGGGCGGGGGCCTCCCGGGCTAGTGTTTCGCGGCCGCCTCGGGACATAGAGTTGTCCCCGGTCTCGAGTTCCGTACCATCCCCCCCGCGGACCGCGGCGGCTCCAGCCGGCCCGTTAATGATTGATGCGCGGGCCAAAGGCTGCGCCAGCGATTCGCCTGCGTGCGCGAGGACCCGGGTCGGTGCCGGGGTTGGCACCCGACAGCCACGCTGGCGGTGGCGAGGACACGGGGGAGCTGCGTTCGCGAGAGGGCGGAGAGCGGCGGCGGCGGCGGCGGCGGCAGCGGCGGGAGGAGGCTGGCGGGGAGAAGGGCCGGGCGCCCCGCGCACCCGAGCCGGGCGGGGCGGAGGGATGCGCGTAGAGCAGTCTCCGGGGGTGGCTAGGGCGCGAGCGCTCCGGAAACCGGGGGGACTTGGAGACTGCGTCCGGATCAGGGCCGTGTCGCGGTCGGATACCTGGGTCTGCTCCTCCCCCCTTCGCCCTGTCGGTGCGCGCGTGGAGGGCCGGGTGGGCGGCGTGGGGGAGGCGCGCGCGCCCGCCTCGCTCTCGGCCCCGCGTTGAGCCTTAGATGGCCTCCTGTCGCTCGGTGGACTTGCACAGGTGCCTCACTGACCTCCCTTCTCTCGCTGTCCTTGTCCTGGCCGAGTCAGCCTTCCCCTCAGTCGAGGTCGCGCTCCCCAGCCCTCGGGGCCGCCGCTCTCCTGTGCCTCCCGTTCCTGTTGGGAGCCCGAAGTCCGACAACTCGGCGCGAGTGCTTAAACTAATAAAAAAAATTTTCAGAGGAAACCTCTGACAGCTGGAGGAATTTATGAAGAAGTGGTTTTCAAGAGCTTGAGTTGGTCTTGGTGGAGGACGTTGATGAGGACATCAGGAAGAAGGAGGTGCGTTCTAGAACGAAGTGAACAAGGAGAATGAATTTGTAGAGACTAGGAGGGGGTGGCTTGGAAAGAACTTATGCATAATTAAATAGGAGTACCTGGCAGGCTAAGTTAGGTGGCTGGAGGCCAGAAGAAGGGAAGACTGAAGATTAAAACAAAGAAAGAAAGAAAGAAAGAAAAAAAAAAAAAAACCACCCACAAAATGGTTGTGGTGTACTGGGGTGTAAAGATAAGCTCTAGGTCCCTATTTTAAAAGTGGTACTAAAAATTCTGTCAGTTACCATTTCACCGACGTTCTCTCGGTGATGCTTTGCAAGTGTGATTCAGTCTAACTTGCATCACTGACCTGCTCTTTAGTGTCATGGCAACAAGAGCTGGTTTTTAAGGGACCAGGTACGGTTCTTTCTAAGCGCTGTACAGTTTTTAAAAATCTCGGTGGTAGTATTCTTCCCCATTTTACAGACTAGGAAATGAAGGCACTCCGACAGACCCAATATTTTTTAAAGGGGGAATTTGAACGTGGACAAGCTGCTTCTACCTCTCATGTACTTTAAACCAAAACTGCTGACGACCTGCTTTGCTCAAAAGAAACTAATGAGGAAGGACAGTCAGATTTAAAGAGTTTCATTTTCATTATGTAGATGAAAGGCTATTTTCACTACAGCAAATACTACAAGACAAGTAGATCAGGGAACATGTACTTAGTAGTCACTCAATAAGGAAAACACATGCTTACTCCTAAGACACTCAGTATGGTGTCTAAATGACTTACCAGTGCTAAAACTGTATTTAGATGTTTCAGCCTTCTTTTGGGGAAAAAATGTTTTCTACTGGTAACTGACTTAATACGTACGCTTACGCAGCTAGGCCAAAGGTACTGGGTCTTGTTCCCTTCTGAACTATCACACATTCCTGATGAATGGATTTTAAATACAGTTCACTGCAATTCTTTAACCAGTATTTTAGCATTTTCTGTTTCCAAAACAACGGTAGTCTTACTTAAAAACATTTTCATATTTATACTAAGGAGTTATGCAATTTGTGAAAGGATTAGGATTCAGGCATTTATAAATCAAGCTTATGAATAATAGATGTGAATTCAGACCAGACTAAAAATTTTTTGATTATTTTAAATACTCTTTGTTACTCTACAAGCAACCTGAACTGTAGCCTATAAAAAAATGTTGATCCTACAATAATTCCTCCATCTACCAACTTTTTAGTTGCATAATCAACTCACTTACATAATCAGGAAAAATATAATTGAAAGTTCACAAAGTTAAGTATTGGAAATTTACTGTAAATTTGTGTAAAATTTTGAATAAAATAATATTTTTATGAGTGGTGATGGTGGCTATTATACAATACAATGTTCTTTAAAAATGCATATTTTATAAAGGCAGAATGCCTGTTGTAACATTCACATTTATCAGTAAATCCTTGTGATTTCTGCCTTCTTTTTTCATAGCCCTCCCACCCATCATGAAACAAAAGCAACTGATGCTGTGGAGAAGACTCTCCAGTGCCCACACAAATAGCTGTCCTTGCTAAACCTTGATAAAGCTAAGTAAAAAGAAACCAAGTTCAGCAAAACTGCCTGAACTTACCTATGAGTAAAACAATATGACTTCCTTAGTTCTTACTATGGAAATAACTTTTAAATTAAATTAAAAATTAAATATAATATGCATTAATTATGCATTTAAAGAACATCATATTTTTCAATTTTTTATTTATATATAAATTTCACAACATTGTAATCCCAGGGATTTACCCCTTTCCCTTCCATTCCCCTCCTTTCCCTCCTGCTCAAAGTTGTGTGTTTCAGTTTGGTGCTTAGCTTGTTTTGACTTTTCCTCAAGGCTTATGTTTATTTTTTCACTATATCCCATATATTAGTGAAACCATTTGGTTTCTGTCTTTTTCCTTTTGACTTGTTTCTGCTAATATGATTTCTTCTAAGTACATCCATATTGTTATAAAATCGTCGAATTTGTCATTTTTAATTGATGAGTAATATTCCATCATGTATATATACCACATTTTCTTCATCCAGTCATCTGTTTGGGGCCATTTAGGTTGCTTCCATGTCCTTGCAATTATAAATTGTGCTGCAGTAAACATCCGAGCACAGGTGTCCCTTTGTACCCACATTGAGGTTCTCCTTTGCATAGATTCCCAATAGAGCAATTGCTGGGTCAAGTGGTAGTTCCATTTTCATTAACTTGAGGGTCCTCCACACATCTAAGAACATCATATTTTATCATAGCTGCCATCACCATTCATAAAAACTTTTAAATTATTTTGGGGAGGTAATGATTTACAACACTGTAAATGTTTTGGGGGCATAAGTTCACACCTCTTTGAATGTATAGTATTACTCCATGCCTACCACCGAAGCACCTACCACAGTCAGTTACTCCTCTCTCTCCCCTCTCACGAGTCTGTTAGACTCAATTGCCAGTCAGATTCCAAGGGTTTCTATTAGTTTGGTTCTGTCTATTTCTTTGCTTTGTTTATAGATTGAATGAGGTATAAAAATATGCTCCCCAAACTCTGGAGAACAGGCTGAATTTTATAGTTAAGCCTTAACTGCAGTAAACTAACTGCCTCTTGTCAGCAAGAACCATGCTCACATCCCCTGGGTTTGGCTAACCAGATAGAAGCAATGGGCTGCTTGCCATTCCCTGAAGGTGCACTGGGAGATAAGGCATCTCTTAGGTAACCAAAACTGACTTCGAAGCTCTTGACAGTGAAGAATTGTCGAGACTTACTTTGGAAAGCCAATGTCTGAGTCTGGGGGCAGAGACCAGCTAGTTTCCTGAGTGAAAGCTTGTCAAACCAAGACCACAAGTCCATGGCAGCTCTGTACTTTCGGGTGCTGCGGTGTCCTGACTGCAAAATGCAGTCATAGAAAGGAACTGTTGCAAGCTGAACAAATGTTTTTACCAATATGACTGGCTTTGCTGATGTTCCTACAGACCAGTTATGGGTTTATTTAAAGCCTTTCTACAGTAATAAAATGGCATTATTAAAGTTACACAGCAAATTTGAAGTTTTCTAGCAGGAGACAATGATTTATTTGTAAATTCTGCTCAAAAAAAGCTATAATATTTATGAATAATACATCTTTTTTGGGACAAGTATTGCTTTATCCTCATTTCTTTTTTAGTGAAAACCAGTTAATCAACTAAACAAAAGCCATATGAACCCAGTAAGATTAATTGCATCCAAACTCTGTATTAAGATATCTCGCTAAGATTTGGTCTTCCTCTTCAGAATATGTATTATTTAGCTATAATTAAATTCATTTTTTTACGTTGTTGTTCATTTTTGTGCAGGATTTGATTTCTCCCTTCGGGTGTAGTCCCCGTAGTTCTCCCACCACCATAGCACCTGTGAACTATCTCCATAGCACCTTGTGCTCTTCCCTCCCCTATTTTGACCCCCTTCTCCCCATCCCCCCTGTATGCCAAAGATCTATGGTCAGCTAGCAAGTTATATCTTGTTCCTGAACCTTTCTTTGACTTTTCTGTATTCCACATAAGTGAAACCATCCAATATTTATCTTCTCCAGGCTTATTTCTGCTTAGCATAATCCTTTCAATTCCATCTATGTTGCTGCCTATATCATGAGTTTGTCTTCTTTGATTGCTCAGTGCTGTCCCATTATGTGTATTCCATTCAACTCCACTCCACTCCACTCCACTCCACTCCACTCCATTCCATTCCATTCCATTCCATCATATTTCTTTGAATCATTCACCTGTTTCAGACAATTTAGGTTGTCTCCATATCTTACCTATTGTAAGTAGTGTTGCAATAAACATAGGGATGCAGGCTTCCTATTGAATTAATGTTTTTGTGTTCTCTGGGTAGATTACTAGAAATGGAATTCTTGGTATATGCTGTGTATATGGTAGGTTCAATTTTAGTAGTTTGAGGGTCTTCCATACAGCTTTCCATAGTGTCTGGACCAATTTACATTCCCACCAGCAGTGTAAGAGGGTTCCTTTTCCTCCACATCGTTGCCAGCATTTGATGTTGCCAGTTTTTTGTTGTTGTTTTTTCTCACCAGTCTGACATGGTATCTCCTTGAGGTTTTGATTTGCATTTCCCTGATAACTGTGATGTTGCACATTTTTTCTCATATGCCTGTTGGCCATTTGCATTTCTTCTTTAGAGAAGTGTCTTTTTTAGTTCTGATCATTTTTTGACTGGTTTGTTTACTTTGTTTCTGTTGAGTTGCATAAGCTCTCTGTAGATCTTTGATATCAGTCCCTTATCAGTTGTATGGTGTACAAATATTTTCTCCCACTCAGCAGGATGTCTCTTCATTTTGGTTGATGTCTCTTCTGCTGTACAGATACTTTTTAGTTTGTTGTAGTCTGAGATGTTTATCTTCTGCATTTTGTTTGCTTCTGAAGATGAACCCTTAAAGATGTTTCTGAGGTTTAGCTCATGGAGTGTTTTGCCTGTGTTTTCCTCTATATATTTTATGGTTCCAGGTCTTACAGCAGACTATATTTTTAAGCAAATATCTTTGCTCTCTCAGTTGAAAACAGCTATGATGTTATCCAAACTCTTCCAGGTCAGATATGATCACTACCATAACTAATGGTTGGATCTGAGCTTCATTATGGTAGAAAACCTTGTCACAGTGGCATGAGGTGTAACTTGGTAACCGTCTGGGGAAATGCAATCAAAGTCTGGTGGAGAGGGAGGGAAGAACAGAAAGATCATCTGTTACACTATTTCTGCCCATTTACTGATGTGATGTAAGTGACAGTTCTCTTTTAAAGATAAGGGACATTTACTGAGGCTATTAATACCTTTTGAGGTTTCTGCAAGGACTAACAACTCCATTCTGCTCTCTCTCCCAGCAAGTTCACGTATTCTCAGTGGTCTCCAAATGGTGCAGACAAGTAATTAAGGTGAAAAATAAATTACAGACAATAAAAATAATTACAGACAAGTAATTAAGGTGAAAAATAAATTGGAACAACTTCTGTTTTAATATATCTCATTTTTCAAAATGTCTATACTCTGTGAAGATTATATAATAATGTAATTACTGTATCGATGTAATTTATAAATATATGTGTCGAAACACCTGGGCTGATTGGGATGTGCAATCCAAACTGTTTGTCCTTTAATCCATTGCTCTTGTTTGCCCACTGTGTTTCCATTCCCTCTTCTAGAGATGAATGCACTCCCTGTGCCTTCCTGCAGACCACTGCACAATGTGCTTGGAGGGATCCTGTCTGTTGGTTAGTATTGTCTAAGCTCCAGCCACACCTGCCCTAGCCCTCAGCCCCTCCCATGGCTTCCCTGAGCTAGAGAAGCAATCTCCATTCTGGAGATATTTCTACTAGTTCTGCTCTTCCTGGTTCTATGGTGTCTTCTTGTGATGGCATTATGGTAACCTGTTCATCCGGACTCAGCATGGGGACTCTCCATAGGAAGAGCCTTTTAGGTAGCTTCCAGTAATTTGCCTTTAGAAACACACACCACAGTGGCGTGTGCCTTTAAGTGCAACCTTGAGTGTGGCTGAGACTAGTAATCACTTGATTCCAGGGGTTTGAAACCCGACCGGAGCAGCATAGCAAGACCTAGTCTCAAAAAAAAATAGCTGGGCATTGTGGCGCGCGCCTGTAATCCCAGCTACCTGGGAAGCTAAGGCAGGGGATCCCTTGAGTCTGTGGTACCCCGGACAACATAAGCCTGTGGTTCCCCAGGGAAAATAGCAAGACCTACTCTCAAAAAAAAAAAGAAAAGAAAAGAAAAGAAAGAAACACACTTTTACAAATGTTAAGACAGATAATTGACTTCTTCTTAGCCACTATTTATTGACAGTTTTCCTTGAAACACAGTGTTTTGCACATAGTCAGCATTCAACACATTTATGACTGGGGAGAAATTTCAGTGCTCTATGCCTTTAAAATAGAACTTAGAACTTAGAACCGTGGGATCTTAGAATAAGAATGACATTTGTTCCTTTGTTTCATCCTTCCCAACTCTCTTTTTGTACAGAGTAGTTGTTTGAATATATTGATCATATTCTGTATCTGGGTACTACAGTAGGCCTTTTGTATATATTTTCTCTAGTCCTTAGAATACTCTTGGTAAGGTGAATATTTTCAGACAAGAGAGTCACAGACATGAAGCAGCTGGAGACACAGCTGGAGTCAAACTTTATTAATCCTGAACTCCCACACTCTTCTACAGAGTCCTGCCCAGAGATGCTGGTCTTGGACCTCTTCAGTAAATGAACTTATTTCCTCCCAGGCCCTCCTCTTTCACTTTGTTTAATTTTTTTTCATTGTTGTTACTGGAAGGTTTTGCAAATGATCAGATGAGCACAACTGATAAGAAAACAACACTAGCTGGTCTTGGTCCAAAGCTTAGCCATAAGTGTTACTGAATACTGTCACTAGTTGGATCTGCTTAGAAAGTTGTTGAAAAGAATGGTGCCACGTGTGTACATGTGGTATGTGACAGCTGGATATTGATTAGACTGTCCGGAAGTTACTTTTATTAGTGTATTTTCCTATAAACAAAAAACATCTGTTGTTACCCAGGGGGTGACCATATCCTAGATCTCTCTGAAGAGGCAAATACAGATTCTGGGATTTCATCTATGATCCTTGGACTTAGCTCAATGTTATTGACTATAGTGGCTGGTTAATAGAGAAAGGAACATTCCCTGCTATGGTATCATTGCATGCTTAGCATGAGAGGAAGTATCTGGGTTCCTGGGCTCTATTTGGGGCCTCAGTTCAACTCACCTTTGTTTCCATTTCATTTTTAACTGATTTTCCTTTAAACAATTTTCCTTTCCTAGGAGGTAAATTATGTTTGTTGAAAATATTTATCAACATAATTATCTAGATACTGATCTCTAAACGAATGGAACAATTTCCTATTATATACATATATATTTCTAAACATGTTTTTCAGAGACCTTAGATTCGTTTTGTGTCTCTTTAATGTGGAAACCACAAGAATGTAAGGTTACTGATGCGAGTCTCCTCAGCACACTTCATTCATTTCTGCACACCGAACAAGAAACCTTTTATTTTCCGGACACACACTTATTCTTGTTGGCATCTTCCTTTTGTGACTTGTGTTCTGAGAATTCTATAGTTAAAATGCATTCATTATCCTTCATCCTTGATCTCTGTCCGTACCTCCAACCAGGCTTCCTCTTACCAATCTCAAGTCTAGACAATCTATCCAGACAGTGGAGATATTTCCTGGTCCTTTGAGGGATTATTGAATAAATCTATAGTTAGTCTTCAGAAGATGGGTCCCAGGTGTTTATTTAACAAGAAGTAATAAACACTACCTCTGTATAAATGTGATGCTGGATGCAAAGGGCATAGAAGAGGAACAGAGGAAGAAGAGCGGAGGATAAAGTAGAGTACAACAAAGATAGGTCAGAATGATCCTTCAGTTTTAGGGAAGTGTTATAGGGCATAACTGGGGTACTCGGGGACCCCCAAACCTACCCACTCTAAGTGGCTTCTGCCATCTGCAGCATTAAGAGAAAACATAGTCTACTGTGTAAGATCTTCAGTGGAAAGGTACTTTAATACATTAAGTATACCATAGAGAGAAGAGAAAGAATATAAATATGAGAATATAATAGTTAAAATAATTTCCAATTAAACACCCAATTACCCCTCCCCTCGTAGGTAAATGGCTAGCCAAACAGGCTTGACCCAAAACAAGACCACTGAGGCTCAAAAGCTTGCCCAACATCAAGGCATATTCTGGTGGGGACCCATAGGAAAGGGGCAGAAGGGACTAGGCAAGTCTAGAAGGAAAAGAGCAAATTCAACACCAAGAGAAAGACTGCCATTGTGAGCCTCTCCAGGGATCTCTCACCCATGTCTGTGTCAAGCTTCTCCTTCCATGTCCCCCATGTCCCTGATATCAGTCTGAGTCCAAGAAGCAAGTACAGCTTCTTCACATCTCTCCCTGCTCTGTGCCTCTTCCAGGTCCTTTGACTGACCTCTTTCTTTCCTTCTTGTCTTTTCTTCAGCCAGATCTTCTCTCCTATCTCAGCCCTTCTCTTATTCTTTTCTAGCTTCACCTACCTGCCCAGCTTCACGACTTCTTGGAGTGTGGCAGGGAACCTGGAACAATAGGTCTTGAAATGTTTGATGCAACTCTTTGGTGATGATTTACTTTGTATAGCCACTTTGAAAGAGGTGAAACAATATGAAATGGGCTTCAACAACATGAAACTTTCAATGTTTTTATTTCTAAGTAATATGCTAGCCAGATGCCTGCACCCTTATCCCTGACCTTCACCCCAAGGAGGTACATGGCTGGGGTGAAGTTAAGCATCATCTAGCAAGCAAGCCACATAAAACTAAAACTCATGACTCAGTCATACTCAGTCTCAGAGAGACTGTCTGTCGATCCTGGATTATCTGTCTGTCCTTGGCTTTCATCTCAAACTCTCTGATTGTTCCTTTACCATAACAAAGTTCATGCTCATTTACATGTAATTAATATATTAGCTTGAAATCTGGAGAATGGAATTTATTTTCCACTTTGTATTACATGGATGGCCGTGCAGGTATTTTGGCCACCTCTTGATTAAATTAATCTTATTTAAATGAATTTGTTTTGGGAAGAAAGGGGCATGGGAAAGGATCAGCTTTGTGAGTTATGATTCTGTTATAAAACCCCAGCTCCAGAATGCATGGGGAATCCTCAGTGGATATTTCTCTAAGGTCCTTTATCAAAGCATATAATTCTACCTACTGTCATAAAACCCCATAGAGCAACCACTTAGAGAGGCAGGCTAATCCAGATCTAGAACATATCAAAAAAATAGCACAACACTTTGTTTTCTCAAATTATTAAAAAAAAAAAATTAAAACAGTAGCGAGCCCTTGGAGGCAGATTTGTCAAGGCAATAGATTGGTAACATATTTTAAACAATTCAGCAATAAAACTGAAAATGAAAATTTTTCATTAAGATGGGGAGCAGAGAAGGATAAAGGGATGAGGAAAGCCTGAAGTGGGTCATTTTGTAATTTAAAAAAACAGTAGTGATTTCATACTCATGCCAAGGCTCTTTGAACTTTGCTGCACAGAATGTCTTGTCTCAGCAGAGTCAAGCACAGGTAAAATATTACACAGAAAGGAATTAAAAGGAGGGCAGAGAGAATTTCTCTGTGGGAGATGGATTTGGAAAAAAACAGCTTAACTTTTCAAATTGGAATGTTCTTGGGACTGGTGTGGTTTTTAAATGCTACCTCAGACTCCCTGGTGATGACAGAAAAAGTGCCACAGACAATGGCATGGAGGGTCACAGTGAAGGGGCTGCTCCTAGAGTCCATTCCCTAGGGTGACAGTTCATATAAGAAAAGGATTTTTCTTTGAAATCGCTGATCTTTCAAGGCTGAGGTTACTAGTTTCCTCCCCACCATCCTTCCAGTATGTCCTCCTTCCTTTCCAACTGCATTAGTCTTCCTGCCGTTCACCTGAGTCCTCAGCATGTGCCACCATGAGGAGCTCCAATGGATTATATGTGAATGGGCCCTCTTGCACAGTGGCTTGGCTGAGGGGGTCAGGAGGTCTGTTGCAGCTTGTAATTTGTAACAAGCCACTCTCTGAGCTCAGGTACTGACTGCCAGCTATCTCTGCACCCTGACTGCCACTCACTCTTTCATCTCTGCTTCCCTCTCTCACCAGTGCTTTCCATCCTGACATTCCCCCTCCCTCAGTTCTCATCTCAGCATTAGACCTCTCAGAAAACTGCTGCTTACCCTTTCTCAGCCTCTTTTGCTCTCCACCTCCTTACTCTGCTTTGTTTTCTTTATAACTTCATTTTCTGACAAATGAACCTTATGGCATTTTATATATATATATATATATATATATATATATATATATATATATATATATATATTCATTCTTTCTCCCCTACTGAAATATGAGATCTGTGGGCCTTTGCTCAATGCTCACCCCTAGCTCCTGTCCAAATGCCAGGCATACAGTAGACACCTAATGAAAATGTGTGGAGCATTTAAAAAATACCCCACCTCCAAGGCTTTTTAAGTACGGAGTTAGATTCAACTTAGAATGTTGTGTTTTCTGTGTGCAAGCAGAATCTTCTCTAACTGACTTTCACAACCCAGAAAAACTTAATCAAAAATAGAAAACACAAAGCTGTTGGCTGTGAACCTTAGTGAGTAGGGTAAGTGGTGCCTGCACTTCAGAAGCAATCAACTTAACAGTACCCAAAATGATGCATAATCCACCCCATTCCCATTCAGCAGAGCTTGTGGAAAGAGACTTATTCACTTGGCGAATAGTAATTGACCTGGAAACAGCATATAACCTAGACTTTTGGATAGGGAATACTTAACAATTCTAGGATTTGAATTTAAAGGTCAATTCTAACAAAGTGCTTTGTAGCAAAGAGAATTCCTCAGACCTCTTCTATTAATAGAATCATTTGCAGTCCTGCAGCTCAGTAGAGACTGTTTAGGATGCTGCCTCCTCATGGTTTAACCTTATCAGAGATGGAAACAAATGACAATGTGCATGTAATGCCAGTGAAGCATAAAAATGTATACCCTCTTTGCAGATTACCTGAGTGTTTAGAACTTGGCAAATCTTCCTCAGGATAGTCTAGTTAGAAATACTTGCAGCTTTCTTGCCAGGCACGGTGGCACGTGCTTGTAAGCGACAGCTTATGGAGTGGCGGTGGGATCTGGGGATGCAGCTCGAGTCCCACCTGGGGCAGCACCCTGAGACCTAGTCCCAAAAAATAGCTGGGTGTGGTGGTGCACGACTGTAATCCCAGATACCTGGGAAGCTGAGGTTGGGGATCCCTTGAGTCCATGGTATCCCGGGCAACATGAGCCTGCAGTTCCATGGGCAAAAAATAGTGAGACCTAGCCTCAAAAAAAAAAAAAAAAAGAAATACTTGAGGCTTTGAGAGTGTCATAAAAGCTTTTAAAGTTGCAGTTAAGAGTGCAGTCAAACCTACAGAGAGAAAGTCTCATATACACAGAAGTCCCTTCCAAGCACTCACACTTCTTAAATTTAATTTGATTTTATTTTTTGGATTTTCTACAATACATGATTGTATAATTGCTGATCCCCATGGGAATACCCCACCACACTACATCTCCCCTGGTCACTTTGCCTCCTTTCTTTTTATTGTTTGTCCATGTTTAGTCCTTTAGGCTTTTTTTTTTTTTTTTTCTGGATCTATTTCCTCATCCTTGGTGAGGGTGTGATTTCTTGGGACTTGATATAGCATGCTGTTTATCTTTCCTGTGCTGCTTTTGCCTTTGTAGGCAGATTCGAGCACCTTTGGCTTATGTGATTCCTTCTTGCTTCTTGGTGGATCTCATCTCCCTTGTTTTCTGCAACATTTTGTTGCTCCTTCACATTATGTTTCAGGTCTTTGGCTTTGGGGCATGGTTCCCAGCCATATGATTTAGTAGAGCAGTTCCTCCATGGGGACAGCCATCAGCTGATGGTAGGTCTCCTGGTCTCCTCCTTTGGGGCTTTGCTGTATGGCCACTGCCGTTCGGCAGGCCACCTCTCTCTGTGCAAAGGGGGTGTGCAGGGCCCTTATTGACCGCGTCTCTGTGCCAGGTTTTTGTTTACAGCTCCTCAGTGACATTTGTAGGCATAGTTATTTTGTTTGCTCTTACAGTTCAGTGCTGGGCGGCTCTCGCCTTGTTCTTTTTGAGTCCTGCCCGGGTGGCATAAATTTAAGGGTCTTTCTTCCTGTGGTGGCTATTCTTACCAGCCCACACGTGGCCCCAAGTTCAGCTCTGTTGGGGTAGCATAGTGGGAGCAGTCAAGCCAAGGCCACTGTCATGTTTGTTGAGAGCGCTCTTCATGGGCCCTCTGCGGCATGTGGCAGCTCCTGCAGGTGCAGCGTGACACTCTATCCCCTCAATGAACCCCCTGTCAACTCCCAGGAGCCAGCAGCTCCCCTCCCCCAGAATGGAGACTGAAGGCAGGGTCCAGCATACTGCTGGCTGCAGACAGGATGGAAAACAGCTCCAGGAAAAGTGGATTCGTGAAGGTTAAGAAAGACTGGAGTTCACCACCAATCACTGATGGATTGAAGCTGATTTTTAAATATCTTTCAGTTTGATTGTGTTTGGATTCAATTTCATCTAATCTGCTTAATAAAAAACTTAGAAAAATATAGTCTTCTATTTTCAAGAGGGGTGATTATATATCTTTTTGAGAACGTAGAAAGGTTACACCTGGTGGTAGTTCCAGGAAAAAGAGCAAGTTATGCTTTTTGTCTGACCTTTAATGGGGATAGGAAATGGGGGGTTGGGGGGAGGGGGCAGTGTTTTGCCCATTGTACTCTTTCCTCTCATTTACATTCTGCATGTTTTCTTCAAATAACAGAGTCTATGACATTACTTAACCCTGAGTGTAAAAACTACAATGGACGTATTTCCTCATTCCAGTCCTGTCTGCAAATTAAAAACCTATCCCAACAAGACCTGCTCCCGGTTAATCCTGCACCCAGGGTGATGAGGAGTAACATTTTCACCAGGTCATGCTCCACAATGTTTGGGATGGTGTCCATAATACAGGCTATTGATTGCCAGCTGAGTCCTTCATCAGAAAGGATTTACTTTCTAAAAAGGAGTCCTGTGCTTGGAGGAAAGTTCAAGTTCACTGTGGTAATTGCCCTGGGTCTTTCTCCTTCTCTCTGAAAATGAGTAACTGCCTGGAATCATGCTGTTACCCTATCACTCTCTGTCAGAGGATCCTGGGGTGAACTGGGAAAAGAGACCCTTTCGGCCATTTCCTTAACCCTCTATTCTTCCCTAGTGAGCATCTTCCTAAGTCCAGTTCTATTTCTTTACAAATCAGAGCCCAGAGAAGCAAAGAGTCACATAGCTGCTTTGTGACACCTGGTCTGTGCTTTCTCAGAGGTGTGAAAAGGGTGCCCAATATGAGGTGGTCAAAAGAACCCTGACTTTTGAGTTAGGTGGACCTGGGCTCCAAGTCTGGCTTTGTCATGTGCCAGCTTGTGTGACCTTGATAAGTTGTTCAACCTTTTCTGCTCTGCAAAGGGGAATCACAATGTTCTGTTGCAAAATTTTGTGAATATTGATGTATAAATAATTGATGCTGGACTCAGACTGAGTGTCAGTTAAAGGTAGCTGTTATTCCTACCCCCCAAACCTCATACCTTTTACTCAAATATAACAAATGTAGGCACAGATACTTCAAACTCTGGCTTCAGATGTTCAAGAGTGCTTATCTTTTAGTAGAGATGTTCTAAAATGAAAAGTTGTTGAAGTATAAAACCATGAGCTTCAGAATTCATGGGGCAGATATATAGGCTCATTTAGCTGCATGCAGGTTAAGTGTTAGGAGAGCAACTCCATGTGAAAGTTCTGGAAGGAAGTTGGTGCCACTGGGCAACAGATGGATACAGTGGTGTCCCAGGCAGGCAGGCAGGCAGGCCCTGAGGAGGTCACCGTCTCCCAGTACTGCCAACCCAGGTGCACTGAAGGATGAAATACAGAAACCAGAAGTTGGGAAGCATGCTTGTAGCTCGCATGAATTACTGATATGCAGGCCATCTCCAGGAAGAAGTGGGGTCTCTTGAGTTTGGTCTCCTGTTCAGGACCTGCTGAGGTTGGAAAAAGGGCAGAATGACAGATCCCAAACAGCACACACAGGTTTCAGCACTTTCCTTTCTAAGTCTGGCAGGAATGGTTTGTGTAGCTTGCTGTATCCATTACCATTTCTTTCAATTTGCTGAAGTGATTTAAAAAAAATACAGAATTCCAGGGGGAAAAATGAATTTAATTCTAACTCACAGGCAACATCCTAAATTCTCTTATCTTTCTTGATGTACATACAGATGTTTCACACAATTATATTTCATGTGCGAATTCCACCTTATGTTTTGTTCTAAATGTGGAATTTTCCATAAATCAGCATACATAGTGCAAATCTTTTTCATTTTAAATACCTGTCATATTTCATCCAAATTACATTACAAGTGGTCTCCACTGGAAAAATTTGGGATATTAATAGCTACCATGATTACTAGATGCTTTGTTAATATAGTGTTTAAGATGTTTCTTTGCCATAGATGTTATAAAATTACTTATGAGATGAAATGTATGAATAATGTGGTAGGTCCTTTTATGACTGATACATTTCTTTCAGAGAAAAAAACCTTAGTTTTTTTTCCTCACTACCCTGTCAGCCCAAAGTCCGCAAAGGACACACACCTCATATTCTACAGGAATATGCCCCACCTTTGCCTTGGACTGGGCATATGTGCATCAAGGTTCTAGCAAGGCTAGCTTGGAGATGGAGATGAGAGTCCACCCCCGAGTGCTGACTCATGCTGGCATCTGCCCAGGTCTGAGCTCAACCCCAGCAAGAAGGATGCTAGAAAATGTTGCTTCTTTCTGTTGAGAAACATGTGGCCAGTGCTATTGAGGAGAGTAGGACACAAAGGAACTGGAAAAGGACTTTGCTGTGTGTAGTATGGGATCTACTCTAGTAGACAGTCTACTAGCAGTTCCGGTCATAATGAAAGACTATTCAAACAGAAGTGGGTACAGTGAGTTCTTCACTCACCAGCCGCCCTCTGCTTTGCTTTACCAAAGGACTGCATTGAGTCCATCACAATTTCTGCACAACTCCAAGCTTGGTCCAGTTTTGTGTGAACCCTGTGAGGGTGCAGACCTGCCCAGCTGTGCCACCTCTCTGTCTCCATGGCTGGGTTCGGGACCTATGTGCAAGAAGTGTTTGTTGAATTCATAAATGAGTGAAAGCATTTCTAAAACTAGAAACTACCAATACATGAGAAAACCCCACTCTCTCCCCCCAGGGCACTTTCTATCCAAGTCACATATGAAGCTTCTTTTCTTTGTAATCGCTAACAATGAGAACACGACTTTCAGCCGATGCAAAGTGACCATCAGCATGTCCTTCAGGTCTAGTCCAACCTTAGCAAAATGAAATTATTTTCAGAAAGTCTGTTGTGAAACGCACCTTAGTAATGTTCAGGGAAACTACAGGATGGTTTCTAGTTTGACTGGTGCCCTTGTCCCTCCCGAGAGTATGAAGATCTGATGAGTCAGCGATGCTTCCAGTGTTCTATCTCCAAATGGTCTCGCATTAATTAATCATTAGACAACAGACAGGGTTCCACCCATGTTGACTTTCTATTTCTAGACTCTGTTTCACAAAACCCCAAGTAACACTAGAAATATTATTTTTCAAAAATTCTATTAAAAAAAAGCTATGGTATAAAATGTTTTCTTTTTCCTTCCATTTCCATTTCTAACTGCTAGTTGTTAGTTTGCAGAAAAGCTATTGGGTTTCAATATTATTGACTTTTGATATCTTGCCACATTTTCAAATTTTTACTCCAGTCTATTATTATTATTGAAGCACATAGGCCTTCTAAGTATACTATCATATCGTGTGATTTTCTAAAAAAAAGTGCTAGCTTTAATTAATTTGCTAATATTTTATGTGAAATTGTTTTTCTTCATAAATAAAGTTGTTAGAATTTTTTGTGTTATTTATTTTATAGTAGGTTTTGGTATCAAGGCTGTAGTAAAAACACACAGTAAACTAAAGTGCTTTCTGTCTTTTTCTCTGGTCTTGGAATGTTTTGAGAAGCATAAGAATAATTATATAAAACATTTACAGGGATTGCAATGTTTTGTAATACTGGAAATACAGTAACATTATCTAGAATATTATTAAATAAAATTTAAGAATTAGATTGAAATAATAATAGATTGAAAAAATGATATTTAAGTAGATTTCTAATAAATATTCCAAGTTTAATGGACCAGAAGGTGCTATCTAGATCTACAAAGCACTATGAATTACATATTATTGAGTGTAAATTAAAGATACTACCATTAAAATCAGGAACAAAATAGAACATCCTCGTTCATCACTATTTAATTTTTTAAAAAAGTTTTAATTAATGAATAAAACTCGTTTATAAATGTAATATACGGTATAATTATTAGAAGAGTGGATAAACTTTGCAATGGCATAACTGAATACCTAAAAAACGCAAAATACTCTATTTAGAAACAACTGAAACCATTAGAGATTATAGCTCAATTTCTGTCTACCAGAGAAATATGCTCAATCATTAACTTCTATATTATTGATTAGATAATTAGATAACTATTTGATATTGAGAAAAAGCCCCATTCACAATAGTGACAAAAAATACAATAGTGACAAAAATCTCAGAACAGAATCAGTGATAAACTCTGAGGTGATAAAGTATAATGATCATGGAACAAGAACTGCATATTCAAAGCTAAATAACTGGGGCATCACCACTCCATGGATAGATTTAATATATTAATGTCAGTCTATACACTTTAATACACTCTAAATCAAGATGTGAAGTTGTATTTTTTTTAACTTGAGCAAATGATCTAAATGTTTATATGGAGTAAAAAAAATTGAAAAACATATAAGATAATTTTGTGAGAGTAGTGAGGGAAAATGTACTACAAAATGACTAAAATCAAAATAATGTAGTTGTGACACAACTATAATAGAATTTAGAGAAAGGCCTCCAATATGTGAGAACTTGGTGGTGAAATTTGTATTTCAATCCAGTGAGAGAGGAATTTTTCATCTGGATATTTGGAGAGATAAATCCTGAGTGAGATTGCCTGGGTTCAAACTCCAGATTTATGTCTTAGTAACTGTAAACTTGACTGATTGTTTAAATTTAGTACTCTTCAATTTGCTTATCTGTACGAAGTGCATAAAGTGCTTACAGAGCAGCTGATAAACAGAAATTGCTCATTAAGTGCTAATGTTATCTTACTCTCATTAATATTTCTTCACACTATAAAATGAAGTGCCAGGTAAAGAAAAGACCTAAATTTAAAACATGCAACAATGAAAATAACAATTAAAAATACAGAAGAGAATTTTTATAACTTCAGTTTGGGAAAACTTACTCTTTGGCAAGAGATGAAGATGAAACCCACAAATGAAAAATTTGATGAGTTCAATTCACAGTGAAATTGGATATTTCTGGATGATAAAAAGTAAAACCAGTGATCAAAGTTAATATAATACAGACAAGAAATTAGTATATTTAAAATAGAAAGAACTCCTACAATCTGATAAGAAAATAGGAGCAGAAAAGTAGTCAAAAACAGGAATAATCAGTATACAAAAGAAGATCTTCATATACCTAATTAATGTATAAGATGCTCAACTGGACGAGGCTAGGAAAATATAAATTACAGTTGGAGTGAGTTTTTCTTAATCCACCAGAGTGCCAACAATTTATAAATGTATTGATTTATAAGACTCATTACATCAAATACAGGTTGGAGGATGCAGATAGAAGCAGTCAGTCCTGGTGGCAACGGTGTATGCGCTAATTCTTGGAAACGTTAAACCAGCTGACTAGTCAATTAAAATGATCATTATTGTATTTTTGCAGTGACCGTGTGTCCTGCTCTCCCTATCCCATGCTCCTGGAGTTCCAGGAGCACGCTGGGGAGCCCTGGATACTGCTGGTAGCAAGCTGGAGAAACCACACAGCACAGGCCCTGGCATCAATCTGCTTTTTCTGGTTTGTGTAGGGTGATGGGTTGGCCTGAGATGGTGCTGACTTCCCTGTGCTTTTATTACATATAATCGCTGCTTCTCTGGAAATACTAGTGAGTTGCATGACACTTGGTGAACTCTCATCTTTTTAAGACTTGAATTTATTTTAATTAAAAATAATATCTCATCCATTGAACCCTTTCCATCCATGTGCCCTCCCTGTGCTTCTTCCCTCTTGTGAGTTCAGTTTTGTTGTCAGAGTCCACTGATTTATTTTATTTTGTCTGCTTTGTTTCCTATGTTCCACATTAAAGTGAAATTATCCAATATTTGTCCTTTTTCTGACTTATTTCACTTTGCATAATCCCCTAGAGTTTTATCCATTTTGTTGCAAATGGCAAAATTCCACCTTTTTTTGCAATTGAATAGAATTTCATTGTGTATGTATTTCATGACTTCTTTATCTACCATTTGACACTTAGGTTGTTTTCATGTCTTAGCTGTAGCACATAATACTGCAATAAACACTGGGGTGCATATAATTCTTGGAGGTAATGATTCCATATTCTTCAGATGAATACTCAGAAGTGGGATTACTGGGTCATATAGAAGTTCTATTTTTAGTTTTCCACAATGGCTGCACCAATTTACATTCCCACCAATACTATATTAAACACGTTCCTTTTCTTCCACACCCTCACCAACACTTGCTAAAGTCATTTTATTGTAAGCAGTTTTCACAAATGTGAGATGATATTTCATGGTGGTTTTGATTTGCACTTCCTTAGTAATAACTGATGACAAGCATTTTTCATGTGTCCTGAAGAAGATAAACAGTTGACCATCTGTACACTTCTTTGAACAAGTAACTATTTAGATATACAGTTTTTAATTGGGTCATTTGTTTTTGTTGTGTTGTATGTGTTGCATATACCTTGAATGTTAGTCCCTTATTATCTACTTACTGTGATTTGAAAACGTCTGTTCACATTCAGTAGGCTGTCTTTTTCCGTTTCCTTTTGTTATACAAAAAAAATTTTTTTTTTTTTTAAAGACTAGGTCTCGCTAGTTTTGCCCGTGGAACCGCAGGCTCACGCTGCCCATGGTATCAAGCAATCCCCAGCCTCAGCTTCCGAAGAAGCTAGGATACAGGCGTGCACCACCATGCCCAGCTGTTTTTTGGGACTAGGTCTCACTGCGATCCCCAGACCCTGCCGCGACTCCATAAAGCTGTCGCTTACAAGCACGCACCACAGTGCCTGGCTCAGAAAAATTTTAATTCGATGCATTGTTTTTGTTTTTATTTCTCTTGCCATTGGGGTACAGCACTCAAAAGACATCTCTGTCACCTGATTTTTCTATGTATTTTGTGGTTTTCGGTCTTATATTCAAGTCGATGCCATGTTCAAATCTGAATTTATTTTTGTGAATGGAGTTAGAGGATAATCCACTTTCATTCTTATGTCGATTGCTGTTCAGAGTGCCCAACACCTTTTTTTTGAAGCAATATTCCTTTCTCTAATTGTATGGCTGTGTCTCCTTTGTCATAGTGTGCTGACATGTGAGTTTAGTGTGTGTTTATACCTGGACTCCAATTCTATTCCATTGATCTGTGTCTATTTTTATTCTGGTATCATACTGTTTTAATTATTTTCCCTTTATAGTTTTCCTTCTATAGTGATATAGTTTGATGTAGGATAACATGATAACTCCATTTTGTTCTTTTTTCAAGATTGTTTTAACTACTTTGTGGTTCCATATGACTTTTAAGATATCTTTTGCTTAATTTCTTAAAAATATCTGGCATTTTGGTAGGGATTGCATTAAATCTGTATATTGCTTAAGATAAGATGGCCATCTTAACTATATTAAGTCTCTCCATCCACAAAGATGAAATATCTTTGAATAATGCCTTGTAGGTTTTGTTGCAGAGGTCTTCACTGTCTTTGTCAAATTTTTTCCTAAGTACTCATTTGATGTGATTACTTCAAATGTTTCTTCTAGCTCATTGTTTGCATTTAAGAAGAATGCACCAGTTTGCGTGTGTGTGTATTGATTTGATAGCTTGTCACTTTACTGTCCTCATTTGTTGTTTAGAATATATTTTTAGTGGAGTACTTGGACTTTCTATATATAGTATGATGTTATTTGTAAATAATGATAGCTTCTTCTTTTCCAATCTATTATTTTTGTTTGTCTAATTGCTTTAGCTAATACCTTTCTTATTAAATTAAATATATGTGGTGAGATTCAACAACTTTATCTTAAAGAAAAATGTCTTCAGTCTTTTACTATTGAACACTAGCTGTGGCTTAATAAGACATGGCATTTATTATGCTGAAGGATGGCTATTTAATCTTTACTTTATTGAGAAATTTTATCATAAAAAGATCCTAATCTTGTCAAATGTACCTTTGCATATATGATTTCTTTGTCCTTTAGTTCACGTGATATATTACATTCATTGATTTACAGATGTTTATCCATTTTGCCTCTCTGGATCATATCCCATTTAGTCAAGATGCATGATTCTTTTATGTATTCTTGAATCAGGTTTGCTAATATTTTGTTGAAAAATTTTACATCTATGTTCACTAGAGATCTTTCTTCCTCACTTCCTATCTTCCTTCTTACCTTCCTCCTTTCCTCTCTCCCTTCTTTCCTTCCTTCCTTCCTTCCTTCCTTCCTTCCTTCCTTCCTTCCTTCCTTCCTTCCTTCCTTCCTTCCTTCCTTCCTTCTTTCCTTCCTTCCTTCCTCCTTGTCTGATTTGGTATTAGGGTAATGTTTACCTAATAAACTGTGTTTGAAAGTATCCCTTATTCTTTATTTTTTGGAGAAGAGCTTGAGAAAAATAATCATTAGCTCTTTTTTAAAGGTTGATAGAATTAATTTGTAAAGCCATCTGACCCTGGACTTTGTCTTATAGGTTTTTTTTTTATTACAGTTTCAATTTCCAATCTTGTGATTATAAAGTTCTGTATTTCTTCCTGGTTCATTCTCAGTGTGTTTTATTGTTTTAAACTTTTATCCATTTCTTCAAGGTTATCAAATTCATTAACACTTGGTTGTTCATTGTAATTTCTTATAATATTAATCAAAGTTAAACTTCACATACCTTTTTTTTTTTTTTTTTTGAGACTAGGTATCACTATGTTGTGGGGGTAGTTACAATCCCGCGGACTCAAGCAATTCCCAACCTCGGCCTCCCAGGTAGTTGAGATTACAGGTGGCTGTCGCGATGCCTGGCTGTGTTTTGAGACTAGGTCTCTCTATGTTGGCCGGGGTAGTCCCGAACCCGCGGACTCAAGTCATTCCTAGCCTTGACCTCCAGAGGCTGGGATTAAAGGCACACACCACTGCGCCCAGCTGAACTTCACATACGTGTTTTTTTTTTTTTTTTTTATTTGAGACTAAATCTCGCTATTTTTGCCTGTGGAACCGCAGACTCACATTCTCCGGGGTACCACAGACTCAACCTCAGCTTCCTCAGCTGGGATTACAGACGTGCGCCATCACGCCTAGTTGTATTTTTTTGGAACTACGTCTCACTACGTGTCCCTGGCGGGACTCGAACGCGATCCCTGGCCCCAGCTACGGTTTCCTAGCTGCCGCTTACAGGCATGCACCACCCTGCCTAGCCTTTCACATACGTTTTGAACCAGCATTCCCACCTTTGAAAATCTAGTCTAAAGAATTAGAAGCACCAATAATTTAAAAATGGTTGTATAAGTAATTTTTTTGCACCATTTCTAAACCACACTCTCAAAAATAATAAAAACCCTGGAAGCAACTCAAAGTGGAAAGCTCAATGACTTTGTAAATAAGATTATTTAACTTCACAACTGTGGATATGACCTGACTCAACAAGGTTTCATATTTATTACGTTATCATATTACGTTATCAGTTTTCAACTATTTACTCCTAAAGAAAGTAAAACCCTGTAACCGCTGGATATCTAGACCTCCAAGTCAAAGAAGATCTTTTAAAAATCCCAGTAGTTGGCTATAACCATATTGTTTCAGAATTTAAAAGCACTGTTTTTTTGATTTCTGTTTTAAATTTACCAAAAGATCTATAGAGAAAATTATAAGAAAAGGAAGTTAAATGTAAGAATACCTTTCTGACATGTTCTAAGATCCTTCAAAAGATTTAAAGTAACCTTAGTTATCTTAGTATATATATATATATATATATATATATGTAAATTTATTTTCTTTGCTTTTCTAGTACTCAGTGGAGTACACTCGATAAAATTCAGTGGAGCAGTATATTCCGTTGTCAGTTCCCTGAACCACAGCATTAATGAATATTCTAGCAAAAACAATCACATTAATGTCCTCATGGAATTATTGTCTAAAACCATAAACTTAACTGCAATAATTTGATATCCATGCATCAAATAAATTAATTCATTCCAATATTATTTCTAGTACATTTCAAATCGCCTGATAAAGAAAGGAGAAAAAGGGAATATAAATATTGTAATAAATTGCTTAAAGGGTAACTTTAGTAAAAGAAAAAAACCCAAAGAAAATGATTGGAAATAACTTAAAAGTTTATTAATAAGAGAGTGATGGGAAAAAAAACAATTGTAATTTCAGTAGAATTATAAAATAATAATAATGTAGCTTCAATAACAGACACTAAGAGTGATAAGGCAGAAATAAAGTAGATTGATTTGAAATAATCTCCAAGATATATTAGTATAATAAAGAAACCAAATGAAAACTGTGGAGTGCATTTTCATTTCTGTGTGATATATTTGCTCACTTATAGGTCTATAAACTTGCAACTTTTAAAACTAATGACAAAAATGGCCTCCTAGAAAGGAAATTGTGTATTGGCAGAAGGAAGTCCTTACCTTTCACTATACACTGTGTTGTAGTGTACCACGTACTGTACAATATACACTATACCCCTCTAAAATTTTTATGATAGAGGAACATGGAAAGGGGCTAGAGCTGCAAGAAAAAACATTTTGAAGTCATTTTGTTTCTTCTTCTATTTTAATACATTAATATTACTATTTTCTTATTGCTAATGTATTGTAAACATTTTTGACTTAGAGTTAAATAAAAAGAAATTTAAAATAAGCAAAAAAGTTTATGATAGATGTATATTTTCAATCCAATAAAAACTAAACATCTAAAGACTTCTGTTTAAGTAGGGAATTTCTACTCACAACTCCATGGGACTTCCTTTGCCTCCACTTCACATTCTAAATTTTCTCTACTACTACAACTTTCTCCTTTCCTGCTTCCTAAAGAATTAGAGTTACCTGCTTTCCACTTAGAAACTCAAGAAAAATTGTATATATTTTTTCGATTGTCAAGTACCTGGCTTATCAATTTATAGGTTTTAAAGATTTTGATCTTTTTCCCTCTAAATTGTTACTCTTCATACCTAACCCTCTATTGTTAGTGAGAGTTTTTTAAGCACTTACATTGAAATATTAAAGTTCTCTTTTTCTATCTCATTTTCTAACATTCGCTTGAAATAACACGTTTAACTTGTAGTGATGAAAGGGGGACGTGAGTGGACACCCAATGCAGTGTGCCCTCTAGTGGTTAAAGAAAGCAACAACACCTCATTTTCTCAAAAATCAAGGCCTCGAGTTTTGAAATCTAAGTGAAGATGCTCAATTCTAAAGCAAAAAACAAGAGCCTACAAGAAACATAAGCAACATAGGCATAGTAGGTGTCTTAGTCTATATATACTGCTGTTAAAAACACCATAAATGGAGTGGCTTAAACAAATGTTTATTTCTCACAATTCTGGAGGCTGGGAAAGTCGAAGATCAAGGTGTGATAGATTTGGTGTCTGATGAACACTCACTGCTGTCTGGTGCATAAACATCTCTTCTCACTGTGTCCTCACATGGCTGAAGGGCAACGCTCTTCTGGTTACCTCATGATTTATTCTCATGGCCTAATATCTCCCCCAAATCCTACCTCCTAATACTATCACATTGAGGGAGGAAATAAGATTAGCATTTTGGAGGGACATGAATATTCAAATGCTACCAACAGGTACATTTCTTACATCAGAAAGAGATAATAACTAAGAAAAAAATCATCAAAAATATATTTGCTTTCCTATTTATCTCTCTGGAGCCAGATATATACATCAAATATGACTTTCCGAAGTTTAGATTTAGCTAAATGTATAAATAAATTGAAAAGACACATCATAAAAAATGAATAGCCATTGGGATAGGTTCATGAAAAAATGCTTTATTTTGGTAAATGACCTTACAATAAAATTCATAGAAATTTTTGGAAAGTTGTATCATAAAGCATAATGGTCAAGACTCTATTTGCAAGGTGGCCTGGGTTTATCTGGTGATGGTAAACCAAGGTCTCTGAATAGGGCTGGAAGCTTATGAGGAACTGAGATGTAGTCTTCTCAGAGCCCTTTTCTACATGGTTACTGGAAGTTCAGCTCAGCATCATGTGAGTCATGGCCATCTTGATGAAGGTAACTGACAATTCCACCTAGGTGGTTTGTAGAAAAACAACAAAATGGATACCTAGTACTCACAGTTTCCATTCTCATGTATTTTTACCTACGGGTGGTCTCAATTTCCCTTAGCCAATAAAAGGAAGCAGAGTTTGAGGAGAAGGAAAGGGTTTAAGGTTTAATTTGTTGACAACGTGAGGGCGGCAGACTCGTGTCTGAAACCCCACCTTTCTGCTCTTTGGAAGAGGACAAAGGATTTTATCAAGTTACAAGGGAGTAGAAGGGGGAGTGGGCAAAGGTCAGCATGTCTGTTCGTGGAACTGGTTGATGCGAGTTTGCTTTCACCATCCCTGTTGGTCAGCAATTCAGATTGCTTATCTACCTAAAGATGTTCTTTTCCTTGTAATAGAAAATAAAGTTGTTAAGCATGAAGGTAAAATAAAAAAGATAGGAGTCTGGTGGGGTAGAAAAAGAACTTTTTATCTGTACTAAATTCAACCAACCACAGATTAAAAAATAGTACTATGCGGGCCGGGCACGGTGGCTCGTGCTTGTAAGCTTCAGCCTATGAAGCGGCCGGGGCCAGGGATCGCGGTTCGAGTCCCGCCTGGGGCCCATAGCGAGACCTAGTCCCAAAAAAATAGCTGGGCGTGGTGGCGCACGCCTGTCATCCCAGCTACCTGGGAAGCTGAGGCTGGGGATTGCTTGAGTCTGTGGTACCCCGGGCA